>CAUYSK010077359.1:0-26718 GCA_963575035.1 Avahi laniger | reverse complement strand
CCTGGAGAGTATTACTGCCATGTGATCACCCTAGTGTTGATCAGTTAGTACCAATTTGAAAAGCCATCTCTTTTCTCATTCAATAGACTTATGTTCTCACTCACATTGTCTCCAGGCACTATGAATGCTGTTCAAATAGTAATCATCGTTAACATTTACTGGACACTTGTGTGCCAAGCACCATCCTAAGTACTTTATATACATCATATTTTTAATATTCATAACAACTCTATGAGGAAGAGGTCATTAACACTTTATAATGAGGAAACTGAGGCTCAGAGAAGTGCAGCAATTTGGTTGCAAGTGACATAGTCTGAATTCTAACTTAGACTAGAGGGGAATTTGTTGCCTTGAGAACTACAATGAGGGTTGAGACATCAAGCTATTGAATGGACAAAGATGCAAATATATCTTTGATGCAACTGGTAGCAGGGGGCTCTTTCTCTCTGCTCCCTTCATCTTCTCTCTGTGCATCAGCTACATCCTATTCTGCTGCACTCCAGCTTCTAACAAAGATGACAATGTGGCTTCTGTACTCCCCAGACTCTCCTCTCTGTTACGGTTTCAAAAATTGCAGGGCAAAGCTCTGATTGGCCCAGCTTGGGTCAGGTGTCCACATTGGACCAATCAACAGTAACCAAGAGAGAAAGAGCATGTGGGAATATGGCAGCTCACCCAAACCACCTGGGTTGGAGGTGGGGGAAGGGAAAAGGAAATTATTTCCCAAAAGAAGAATAATATATGTTCCCAGAAGAAAGGAAAAAATACCTGTCATAGTCCACTACTTCCAAGAATGACAGCCGACAAGGCTACTAAGTAGGGAGGAAAGTGACTCCTCCTAAAGTTACATCACTCTGAAATTCCTCAGAAAATTTGAGATTCAGACCTATGACATCTCAATTCAGTTTAATATTAACTGAATTTTTATAGTATACTGACATTATGTTCCAGGCTGGCACACAATATGGTCTCAGTAAATATTTGTTGAATGAATAATGCAAATATGAATAAGGCAATGTCCCTCTAACCAAAGAACTTACAGCCCAGCAGGTGATGAAGTCAAGGAAACAGCCAAAAAGGAACATATAATGTATATGAGAGCTCAAAAAAATGAAAGACCACATTGATCTGAGAAGACATGGAGGGACAAAAAGTTAGAAAAGTTATCAAGGAAGGAGGTACCATTTGAAATGAGCCCTGAAAATAGGATGGGATTTCAGTAGGCTGAGATATAAGAAAAATGTGCACCAGGAAAAGCAAAACACGTCACCGAAGGCATGGAGGTGGTGGTGGACAAGCCATCCAGCTGCTTTTTGATTATGGTAAAATATACATAACACAAAATTTTCCATTTTAGCCACTTTTAAGTGTGCAATTTAATGACATTAATTACCTTCACATTGTTGTACGGTCATCACCACTATCTGTCTCCAAAACTCTTCCATCACCCCAAACAGAAACTCTGTATCCATTAAGCAATGACTCCCCATTCCCAGGAACATGGTAACTTCTAATCTATGAATGCATGAATCTGCCTAATGTATAAATGTCACATAAGTGAAATTATACAGTACTTATCCTTTTGTGTCTGGCTTACATCACTTAAATCTAGCACAATGTTTTCAAGGTTCATCCATGTTGATGCATGTACCAGAACTTCATTTCTTTGTTGCCTGAATAATATTCCATCGCATGAATATACCACATTTTGTTTATTCATTCATTGGTGGCCAGACATTTGGGTTGTTTCCACTTTTTGGTTATTGTGAACAATGCTGCAATGAACATTGATGAGCAAGGATCTGCTTGAGTCCCTGTTTTCAATTCTTTTGGCTATGTACCTAGGTGCGGAATTGCTGGCTCATACAGTAATTCTATGTTTAGCTTTTTGAGGAACCACCATACTGTTTGTTGTAGTGGCTGTCCCATTTTACGTTCCCACCAGCACTGTGCAAGAGTTCCAATTTCACTGCATCCTTGACAGCACTTGTTATATTCCATTGCTGTTGTTTTTAGTAGCCATCCTAGTAAGGGTAAAGTGGTATCTTACTGTGGTTTTAATCTGCATTTTCCCTAATGACTATGGGTGTTGAACATCTTTTTACATGATTATTCAAGCCATCCAGTTTTACTGGTGCATTGCCCAACAATGATAAAGCTAAGGTGTTTAGGTTCTCTTGTGTAGGTGACAGGGAGCCAACAATAGTCTGGCAATCGTTGAAAAAGAGTGACATGATCAGAAATATAAAACCTTGGCAGAAGAGTGTAAGATGGAGTCAGGGGATTAGTTAAGAGGCTACTTCAATGGTCCAAGTGAGGGACAGTACAAGCTTGAGCCAGGGAGGTGGTGGCCAGTGGAAGGAAAGGGATGGTTTCCAGAAGCATCATCTCTTCAACACACTGGAGGCAGCCCGTGTGCAGTCATAAAGGGTTTATACCAGTACAGTACAGCCTGTGTGATGAATTGCTCTACATGCATAAAAATTATGATGCAGGTGAATAAATAATGAAACAGAAGGATGTTCACAATATATCAAGTGAAAAAAAATAAGGTTACAATACAGACTGTACATCATGATCCCATTTTTAGATAGATGATACATAATTAGATCGGAACAGAAGAAGGACATCTACTGAGGGGGAAAAAAAGACCTTGAAAACCACACGTGAAAATGTGAGTAATTTTCATCTCTGACTAAACTGACCTCCCACCGACATACTTGTATGCACTATTTTATTTTTTTCATTGCCCTTATCACTCTCTGAAAATATCTTATTCATTTGTTCATCTATTCACAAGTTCCAAGAAGGAGGGAGTCTGCCTGTTTTGTTCTCCTCCTATCCTCCAAACCTAGAACCTAGCCATGGGTGAAGCACCACAGGTATTTTTTCATGAAATCTCTTGTTAATGCCATCCAGCTTTTCTCCTCTTGCCTATATTTTTAAATATGTACATGAATTTGTGACTTTCATCGTAAGAAACAGCAAAGAAGAGAGACATAAAGAGGCATTAGTCTCGCCACCGCCACTGCCACCACCGTCACC
Organism: Avahi laniger; assembly: GCA_963575035.1. Classification (NCBI taxonomy): domain Eukaryota; kingdom Metazoa; phylum Chordata; class Mammalia; order Primates; family Indriidae; genus Avahi; species Avahi laniger. The sequence continues at coordinate 23,673 of CAUYSK010077359.1, read as the reverse complement.
TCCACCAACGCTACTGGTTCTTCGATCATGGCTGTTGCCAGAGGCTAACACCAGGCACCACTAGCACAACATCGAAGTGCTTTTCTCAGCCCGTGAACTCACCCAATGCCTCTCTTGCCTTCCTCCAGCTTCCTGGGTATCCTCTTCCTCCACCAGTGCCCACTCAGCACAGGATGATGTTATTAACACCATCACATGCCCATAGACTGAGGATCCCAGAATAACCTGCCACCGGTAGGACACACACTTGGAAGACTTTCCCAGGAAGAGGAGGTCATCCATCCATGCCCACGCTTGTCCTCTCCTCACTCCTCACCTCCCTTGCCCCCAATCCTGGGGACTACAGAGATCCTTTTTAAACACCAGAGCTGACTGATGTTGGAGGGCCATAGCAGGCTGTGGGCATGGAAAAGAGGGAGTGTAGCCACGCAGCCCACTCAGAGATTCGTCTTACAATTTGGGGCATCAGGACCTGACTCGTAGGTCCAGCATTTCTGAACCAGAGACTACTCGCCCCTGAGTCTGAATCCCTGTAAAGCAAGTAACAGATACGGGCTGCTAACAAAAAGGCACCAATGTTTTTAGGTAATTTAATACTTATAGTAATTTAGTACATAAATGTTTTACTATATAATGTACTATATAGAGAAAAGCACATATATTTATATGCTACATATGTGCTACATAAAATTGTACAAATTACTGTATTTTACCATATGTATGTATGTGTAGAGAAAGAGTACATTCAATCATTCATTCATTTGTGCTGTGAAACTGAGCCCTGATATTTTGTACCACCTCATAGGCTCGAATTGGGGGATAAACCTGTATTTTAAAGCCATCAGCATTTTTTCAGCTGCTCCTCAGAGAGTGAGTCTATCATAGTGAGTTTGAGGGAAAGAGAAGGGAAAACTTCTGTCTTGTTTCAGGAGAACACTTTCGGAGGCCTTTGAATTAAGCAAAAAGGAAGCAAAGTCCTCTTCTGAAAAGGTCTTTATTGAGGGCAGAAATGCATCTCTCTAAAGAATACTTCTGCGTGATGGGGAGGAAAGAATTCACCTTCTCTCTCTGGAACAAAGTGGGAGTTGGGAGCTTCAACCCTGATTGGGGGAGAGACGGTCAAAGACACCACCGACATGGGGAACAGGCTGACCCCACAACGCAGTGGCAGGAGAGAAAGGTTCACCTGCTGAGGTGCCCGTGAGCACAACGTATGAGCTCTGGAATATGTGAAGTCCAGGATTCAGGGTCCAGGTTTTCCCTTCTAGGATGTATTTTCCTGTTCTCGCCTCCAGGCATCCAGGAAAAGGCTTGGGGCTAAGGCAATTAGAGATGTCCAACAGAGAACTTAGAAGCAGAAACCCAAAGGAATGCTCTAGAACAGATGTGAAGAGCACGGAAGCATTCCTCAGGGACCGCCAGAAATGTCTGGGGAGAGCCACCTGGTACAAGACTGTAGTGCCACTGGAACAACTCAGAACAGAGCTATTGTGACACAATCACTAATGCAGATGACCCATGAAAGATGGAAAATCCCAGGATGTCTGCGTTACAATGAACTCAACAGAACTGACCAAGATCAATTCTGTATTCAGAACTAGACAGATAACAGTGAGCAAGACAGACGTGGTCTCGAACCTTACAGGTAAAACATTCAACAAGTGTGTACTTGTGAATTCCAAGAGATGGGACAGTCTAGTGAAAGTGTTGGCTAAGTTTTCCTGCAAAGGGCCAGATAATAAATATTTGAGGCTTTGTGGGTCATATGGTGTCTGTTGTAGCCTCTCAACTGTGCCATTGTAGTGTGAAGGCGGTCACAGTCAATGCATAAACAAATGAGCATTGCTGTATTCCCATAAAGCTTTATTTACGGATACTGAAATTCAAATTTAATACAATTTTCACATGTCAGAGAATATTATTCTCTTTTCAACTAGTAACAATGCAAACTGCTGGGTGCAGTGGATCATGCCTGTAATCCCAGCATTTTGGGAGGCCAAGACAGAAGGATCACTTGAGGCCAGGAGTTTGAGACCAGCCTGGACAACATAGTGAGATCCCAACACTACAAAAAAATTTTTTTAATTCACCAGGCATGGTGGCACACACCTGTAGTCCTAGCTACTCAGGAGGCTGAGACAGGAGGATCACTTGAGCTATGATTATACCATTGCACTCCAGTCTGTGTGACAGAACTAGAACCTGTCTCAAAAACAAGACAAACACCATTGTTAGTTCACAAGTCATGCAAAAACAAGTGTCAGGCCAGATTTGGCCCATGAGGTGTAGTTTGGCTAACCCCTGGTTGAAGGTTAAGTCTAAAATATACATCATAATAATTAAAAATAGCATATGGTTTTGAGCACTTGCTAAGTGTCAGGTACTATGCTAAGTATGCTTTGCTATGATAATATTACACGTATAATTTGGTTTGCCAGTGGGTTTTCTTGAGTAGGAAAGAAGGGAGAGGCACTGAAGTCAATTTCCGAAAAATTGAGCATAACTATGGGTGATGTTACCATGGTAAACATCATCCACTGTGTCTGTCTCTTGAAAGTGCTGAAACAGCTACTCTAGGTACCTCCTCTCAAACTCACCAAATAGCAAGCAAGCAGGGATCCTTGAGTCCAATCTTAACACTTTATTTTTTAAAAAATTTTTTCTTAGAATTACAGAAAATGCACCCAAACCATAGCAGCCAACCTGCCACCTCTCATGAACCCATTTACCACCATTTACCCTGGCTCCCAAGGACCATCCAACTTCTGGTCACGAATTGGCAAAAGGGATCACAGAAAACCAGGTGGCCTCAAGTCACTAGAGCATCCGGCCCAACAGGGCAACATTTGGCTGAGAGTGACTCACTGTTGAGGGAGAGACAAATTTAACAGACGTCTGGGCAGAAAGCACTTCCCTGTTTATTGACGGAAAACCATCTACCAGAGTAAAAGCTCTTTGGGGAGCTCTGAAGATGTTTGGCAAGGCCCAGCCCCGAAGGCTGTGTGCTAAGAAAGGACCTGTGAGCCTCTGAAAACTGAGCAGCAAAAAGGTTACCTCCCCAGAAGCCTGCTAAGGGAGCAGCATGGAAAGCTCTCCATTCAGGAGGATACAAGGGGGTGAGCTACCATGTCTTTCTCTAAGATATGCCCTTCCTCCAGGACTAAGTCAAGCCCTCCACCCCATCCCTGTAGCTTCTCCTTTGGAGCAATTTGCACAACTGTAATTGATGTACATTTTATACCCACCAGGCTTCAAGCTCTGTAAGTGTGTTTGCTGTGTTATGCTAGTACAGTGCCAGGAACCTGATAAAAACTTGTCGATCACATGAGATAACACCTCATACCCTTTACGATGGTACGGTCAAAAGAAACAGGAAATCAATGAGTATATGGAGAAACTGGAACTCCGGAGTACCACTGGTGAGAATGTAAAATGGTGTAGCCAATGGTATCGCAGTTCCTCAAAAAATTAAGAGTAGAATTGAAAGCAGGATCTCAAAGAGATATTTGTATACCCACTCTTATAGCAGCATTATTCCCCACAGCCAAAAAGTAGAAGCAACCCAAACGTCCACTGATAGACAAATGGCTAAACAAAATGTGGTCTGTACACACGATGGAATATTATTCAGCCTTAAAAAGGAAGGAAATTCTGGCACATGGATAAATGTTGAAGACATTATGCTTAAGTGAGATAAGCCTATCCCTAAAAAGACAAATACTGTATAATTTTACTAGATAAGATGTGTAGAGTAGTCAAACTCATAGAAACAGAAAGTAGAATGGCTATTGCCAGGGGCTGGGGGAAAGAAAAATGGAGAGTTGTTGTTTAATGGGTATAGAGTTTCAGTTTTGCAAGATGAAGAAGTTGTGGAGATTTGTTGCACAACGTGAAACAGAGAGTCCAAATACAGTACTTGATATACAGAAAACAAATATCACAGATCCCTGGGGAAAGTATACCCTGTTCTATAAATAGCGCTCAGAAAATTGGTTATCCATTAAGAAAAAAAAATTTTTTTTGAAATTAGATTCCCTACCTCACACTATTAAAAAATCAACTCCAAATGGATTAAAGACTTAATGTAAAAATAAATTTTTAAAATTTTTAGAAGAAAATATGAGAGAATACCTTACAATTACCTAAGTTATATTTGAAACAAAAATAATAAATACTGAATACATTCTAATTATTTTACAACATTTTATTACAATATGATTGATGCCTTTGAGGTTATTTTTATCTACTATATCTACATGGTAGAAAAACTATACAATAGTGTGCTACTACATATCTCTTTCCAACATCACACTCAGTGATATCAGCTTGGTGCAAATATTTACACCACAGAAATTGGCAACACTACAAATCAGACCTTGATTAACTGTGTTGTTGATTATCTAGACAAGAGGCCAGCAAACTTTTTCAGTAAAGGGCCAGATAATAAATATTTTCAGTTTTGTAAACCATGCAGTCTCTGTCACGACACAACTCTGCCATTGCAAAATGGCTGCCAATACAAAAGCAGCCTAAACAGTATATAAACAAAAGGGTGTGAGAGGATTTGACCCAGGACTGTAATTTGCCCACCCTGATCTAGACTTTTCAATGTGATGAATCAAATATTAATAATGTAGATTAAACCTAAAAGTAGTCACCACATAATGAATAACAAAAAAAGAGGAAATATTCTTCCAGCATTTGAAACTATTATCCAGTTTGGCAAAAAGCTGCTCATAGCATTGACAAATAAGTGAAATTCCCACGTCTTCATTGTTTCGTTTCTGCCTTTGTCATTCACCTAATAAAAAAATCGACTAATATTCATGTAAAAACTACACTTACTCATCAATGCGACCATAGGTTGGCTAAGGATACAAGAATTTGGCAAAAAAATAGATACAGGAATTTTTTGAGAATTGGATAGTTGAAGTTTACAATAAAGAATATTGCATATTTTTAATTATTTGTAAATTAAATGTTACACATCCTATATATCAGGAAATATATAATAAATGTATGTGTAATTTATAACATATGTGTGGAGATATACATATATTAATATATATTATATGTAAGATATTTATTATATAATTATATATTTATATTTAAGTATATCATACATTTAATATATAGTATATTAATAAATACCATATATCAAGTTATATATATTAATAGACATAGCAACCACTACAAAAACTATACAAAGAGATACCTTTAAAAATACTAGAAATAAAATCAAGATGGAACAAAAACAAACACAAACCTATGAGCTCCTCATTGATATGAATTAGGTCTTAACTGCCTCCACATTCTCAGTGCCTGGCATAGGATAGGAATATTAGTTTGTTAGCGCAGCCATAACAAAGTACCACAGACCGAGTGACTTAGACAACAGAAATATATTCTCTCATGATAGTGGGGGTTAAAAGTCCAAAATCAAGGTGTTGGCAGGGTTGGTTTCTTCTGCATCCTCTCTCTTTGGCTGGTAGGTGGTCGTCTTCTCCCTGTGTCTGTGTGTGATCTTCCCTCTTTATTGTGTCCTAACAGCCATTTCCTGGGGGACACCAGGGCGCCAAGCTAAGTGCTAATACAATCCACTTGTTATTACTGCTGCTCTTACCTCTCCGGTTTTCTAGCACTGAACAATGAGGCCAATTCTCCAAATGCCAAGGAGGCTCCCTGAGTCAAACTCAATCACCTTTTGAAAGTAACCCTTACTGATCCCCAAAGGTGAAGGAAAGCATTTAAGCATAAACAACCTCCGCCCTAAGGAAGGCTTTTATTGTCAGGATAGGTAGCAGGAAGAGAGTTTGTCTGGTCCAAGACCTATGGCCGTTTATTCTCAATTTTCCACATCACTACAACCATTACAGCCAGAGTCCTGATTTCAGATATGCGGTTTTCTTGTCTTCATATGTATCCTTGCCCAAATTTTGGCATCTGAGGAAATGGCAGTAAAAAGCCCAGATACAAGAATACAAAACCTGGCCCAAATTTCTAAAGATGTCATCGCCTGTAAAAATGAATGCTTTGAAGTTAATCGTCTCAATGGTTCTTTCAGGTCCTGAGATTGTCTTTAAGCACCCTGGTTTCTTAATAAAAAATTATGGCTTTGACATCCATATGTCACTTTATTCATTCATTCGTTCGTTCATTTGATCAACGTTTAGTGAGCATTTACTACATGCCAGGCACTGTTCTAATTCCTGGGATGGTTTCTGCTTTGGTGAAGCTTACATATTAGTGAAGGAGACAGATGCTAAGTAAATAATAATAGTGATGATGATGATAATGGTTAAAAAATTATTTCAAGTAGTGTTAAGTGCATACAGCAGGAGGTGGGGGAGATGATGTGACAGTTAGTGACTCAAGGGCTACATTAGCTCTTGTGCTAAGAGAAGTCTTATCCAAGAAAGCAACATGTACCCTGAGACCTGAATGTCAAGAAGGCTCCAACCATGTGAAGATCAGAGGGAGGAAACAGCACATGCGAAGGTCCTGGGGTGAGAACAAGAGTATTTAGAGGAACAGGAAAAAAATGACCAGTAGCATGATTTTTTTTTTTTTTTTTTTGGTGAGACAAGATCTCATTTGGTCACCCAGGCTGGAATGTAGTGGTGTGATCATAGCTCACTCATCAGCTCACTAATTTTTTTTATTATTATTATTTTGTAGACATGGAGTCTCACACTGTTGCCCAGGCTGATCTCAAACTCCTGGCCTCAAATGATCCTCCTGCCTTGGCCTCCCAATGTTCTGGGATTACAGGTATGAGCCACTTTGCCCAACCTGGAAAGGACATTCACTCTTATAAACAAGTAATGCCTTCTCCATTATTTTTTTCATGAGTTTAGATTTTGATCACAACTACTTTCAAGTTTCTGTCCTCTAACTTGAAACATCCTGGTGGTTTTAGCTTATCTTGTGCCACCTCAAGTCCTCTTGTTAAAAGTAACTTTGTCCTTTTCAAGCCACCAATATCTAACACTTTCTGAGCATGTCTCATGTGCCAGGCACTCTAATAAGCATGTTACATGCATTATCTCCTTTAATTAACACTACAACCCCATTAGAGTTGGCACTGTTATCTCCATTTTATAGGCAAGAAAACTGAGGCTCCCGGAGATTAGGTGACTTGTCCAAGGTCACCCAAGCAAGAAGCAAGAGAACAGGGATTTGATTCAGCTGGGCACGTGCCCTGCCATTTTCGGCTGCACTATATGGGCTGCCATTATCCCCCACATGACCTTTGGTCTAAATCAGTTCCCACAGTCATGGAGGATCTCAGGGAGTCCTCAGACCCTTCTAAGGTATCTTACATCTCCGCTAACTTACTGTTCCCAAAAGCCATTTGGGACCAGACCCAGGTTGGCTCCATCAGAGTCTCAAAGGAAGATTTTAATAAAGAGAGATGCCAGAAGTAGAACCCAAGGCTAAAACTACACCTGCCTCTTTTGGAAATCCGCCCCAGGTGATTTGGATCAACAGCCAGGAAGAGGACTGGCTCATCCAGCCTGACTTCTCAAACACACGCAGACTCCGCTGAGAAACTTTCGGAGACCGGGAGTTCATCACATCCAATTTTAGTCCTAATACTTGGAATTTCCTTGTTGCCTGAACTCCGCTCTTCCCAACTTTTGGCTGCCTGATAAAACGGAAGTCATCCAATACCATACAGTTGAAAATTTTTATATCTATAAACCATTTCACATCGCATTTCCTGCAACTTTGTTTTGGTTTTCGTAAGGAAAACAAACACAGTACCCCAGAGTGCAAATCACAAAACAGAGGAAGAGCATGTGTTGTTCCTCGTTAAATCCACTTTGCAGAAAACATCAAAGGGACAGAAAGAAGAGAGATGTGGAAAGGAGGATGGGGGAGGAGGCAGTTGATGGGGATAGAAAGAGAAATATGGGCTCTGGAGCTCTGACTTTGAAAACCCCATTTTCAATCTCACTCAAAAGAACAGCCGAGAGGTCCGTCCCTTAGCAAGAGCATGTTGAACCTTCATTGGCCAAAAAGATACAGGAAAGTTTTAATTCTTAATGCACGAAAATTCCCCAGGAGCCCAAGAAGAGCTTTCTTGCTAGATTGTGATAGAAAGCCCACTCCTTCATGTATAATTGAAGACATTTAGGATGGCATTACAACCCTTCCTGCTTATACACGGAACTGCCTCCAAACTCTGGCTAATGCGCAGCTCTCACAAGAAAGCTCTCTTAAGCAATTAAAAATGGTTAATTCTACTGCCGAGCAAGAGTGAGCTCATCCCAGCCTCTGGGTGGGATTGCCACAACACATTTAGGAGTTACTTCAAATGTGCTCATTCTTCAAACTTTTCTCAAACTGCGCTTGCTAGATACGTAGGTGAGGCTCATTAATTTTTCCTTTTTTTTTATTTTTTTTTTATTTCAAGGTATTATGAGGGTACAAACATTATGGTTACACTTATGTCTTTGCCTCACCCAAGCGAGGGTTAGAGGCATGCCCTTCCCCCCTACAATGCTCCCCGTGTCCTTTAGTTGTGGGTTTACTCCCTGCATCCCCCTAATCCCTGGAGAGTATTACTGCCATGTGAGCACTCTAGTGTGGATCTGTTAGTACCAATTTGATGGCGAGTACAAGTGGAGCCCGTTCTTCCTATCTCGTGGTGCCTCACTTTGGATTCGTTAATTTTTTTTCAAAATAACAAAGGTAACAACATGAATGTCTTTGATAAGCAATTCCTTTTAATTTATCCAGTTAGTTTCTAATTTGCCAAGTGTAGGAAGTAAAACTATATTATGTGTGGTCCCTAACCCTCGGGAACAATTTGCTTCTGAATGTTTAATGCTAGAATCCCAATCTTCCACAAAGGAGACCTAATTTAGTTCATAGCACACATACTTACCGCACTGGAGTGTTATTTTGCATTACAACTGGGACATACACAGGCTCCAGAAATGGCGGGGACATGGTTACCTTATTAGGCTGTGTGGTTTAGAGCAGTGTTATTCAAAGTGAGGTTCATAGACCAGCAGCACCTGAAAGCTTGTGATTTTGCCCTCCAGGAGAATTTGGCGATGTCTGGAGACAGAGTTGGTTTTCGCAACTGGAGATAGGAGTGCTACTGGCATGCAGTGGGCAGAGGCCAGAGACGCTGATCAATATCCTACAATGTACTGGACAACAACAACAACAACAACAAAGAATTCTCCTGCCCAAAATGCCAACAGACCTGAGGTTGAGAAACCTTGATTTAGATGAAACTGAATCGGAAATAATAGGGTGGGAGGAGGAAGAGTAAAAAGAAATTCTTTCAACCTGGTAAATAATAGAAGTTAAAAAAAAAGAGAAAAAAAACCAAAAGTAAACATTGGCATGAGAGACATGGAACTTGAACTGTGATCATGGAGGCTGTGTACCCTTTGGTAAGTTACTTACCCTCTCTTGATTTCATTTTACACATCTATTAAATGAAAGGGGAAAATAACACAGAACCAAAAGAATGGAATTTTTTTCAGGAAAGATGCATTATAATCTAGGCAGTAGTTCCCAAACTTGAGTAATCCATAGATCACCTTCATTGTGTTTGCCCTGAGTGCCATCTTTGCTATTTGAGATTTTACTTTAATTAACTTATATTATATGTTTAAATGTATTTTAAAAGGAAATTTTAGGTCACTAGCATTAGGTTAAAGCCACTCCTACTTGCCAAAACCAGAAGTAAACACAATGAAAAGAAATCAGTGTTATTAAATTCTAGCTAAATATAATACCATTGTCTTCCCAGGACTTTGAGCCTGAGGTCAGCCGTCTCTTGATCAAATGGGAGATTAATGAGGGTTAACGGATTAAAGATATATTAGTACCAACTTGAGACTTTCTGAACCACCTTCAGTGGTCTTACATTCCACCAGTGGGATGCATCTACAATTTGGACCATCATGGTATAGAGATTGAGTGGTCAAGCTTTGGAAATAGATCCATTTGGGGCCCAGACTCAACTCTACCATTCATTGGCTGTTGGACAAGTGACTTAACCTCGCTAAGTCCCCGTTTCTCACTGGGAGTTAGTATCAGCACCTAGAGTACTGTGGCAGGCATCCTCTGGGCCCCCAAAGGTCCCACCTTCAGGCATTCATGCCCTTGTGTAAACCCCTCCCTTTGAGTGTGTGCTGAATCTAGTGATTTGCTTGCAGCCAATAGAATACAGCAATAATGATGGGATGTCACTTCCAAGATTAGGTGGCAAAAAGTCTCTCTCTCTTTCTCAATCTCTCTCTCTTTGCTCTTGTTCTGGAAAAACAAGCTGCCATGTTGTGTGGACCTTTATACAGAGGCCCACATGGCAGGGAACTGAAGTCTCCACCAACAGTCAGCAAGGACATGAGGCCAAGCCACAGCTCTATGAGTAAGCTTGGAAGTGAATCTCCCCACACACACACCCAAGGAACTAACATCTAGAAAATAAGAGAGACTTTTAAAAGGAAGAGAAGTTAGAAACTCCAATAGGAAAATTTAGAAGAGGAAATTGACAATTTGCAGATAGGGAAATCTGAATGGCTGACAAGTAAATGAATAAATGCTAGAAAGGTCGTACACGGCCCAGTTGTACTTTTATTTTATTTCTTATCTCCCATTCTCAGTCCCTCAGTGGCCTTCCATTTCTTTTCCATTTCTTTTTTTTTTTTTTTTTTTTTTTTGGAGACAGGGTCTCTCTTTGTTGTCCAGGCATGAGGGCAGCGGCATGATCATAGGTCACTGCAACCTCAAACTCCTGGGCTCAAGTGACCCTCTTGCCTCAGGCTCCTAAGTAACTGGGACTACAGGTGTGCACCACCATGCCCAGCTGATTTTTCTATTTTTTGTAGGGATGGGGTATCGCTATTTTGCTCAAGCTGGTCTTGAACTCCTGACCTCAAGTGATCCTCCCATCTTGGCCTCCCAAAGTTTTAGGATTGCAGACATGAAATAGCACGCCTGGCCTCCTTCTATTTCTTAAGCACTCTGAATTCTTTGCCACCTCAGGGCCTTTGCACATGCCATTCCCATTGCCTGGAATGCTCTTTCCTCAGCTCTTCAAGTGTCTGGCATCTCCTTAATCATCAGATCTCTGCTCAAATGTCATGTCCCCAAGGAGATATTCTAAATCAGTCATGGACCCAGCAGCTCTCAATTGCCACATTCGCTTTGGGAACATTAGACGAAAGACTATTTACAAGAGTGTGGAGAACCACAAGGGGTAGTGCAACACCCCGGGAGCAAGAAAGGGGGCTGCTATCACTCTCGAGCCTGAAGGGAAGAGGGCAAGAGCACTCTGGAACACAAAACAGAGCTCCATGGAGAGAGCTACGCTTAGAGGATCTGTGGTCTTCAACCCTGAGATTCACGCAGCTCAACTCAAGAATTAGGGAGCCAGGGAGGCAAATACCCTGATATCACTCTCCTCCCAACTCCCTTCTCCAGCTAGGACTCCCAGTTGGCCAAACCCATCTGAAACCAGAAGGCAAGGAAGCCTGTTGATGTAGAGTAGGAGTTGGCCAATTTTTTCTAGTGAATACTGTCTGCTGTCCAACTACTCTGTCGTAGTCTGTTACAATGACTCAATTCTGCCATCGTAGCATGAGAAAAGCCATAGACAATACATATATTAATGAGTGTGGCTGTGTTCCAATAAAACTTTATTTATAAAAACAGGCAATGGGCCATAGTTTGCTGGCCCTTGATGCAGAACATGCATTATGGTCTGCTGGGGCAGAAGACAGGGCAGAGAAAGGTAGAGACTGGACCTGGGGTTAAACAGAATACATCTAACTTTCCTTCCTGACCACCCCATCCTCCACTTTCCCAAATCACTATCACATTATGCTATACTATTTGCATCATCACAAATGATAAGTATTTTATTTATTTTATCCATAAGAATAGGAATCATGGCTCTCTCGCTTGCCACTGTATCTTCAGGACCCAAAATACTGTCTGACACAGGGTAGCCTAATAAATATTTTTGAATGAATAATAAGGCTTAACTAACAGAGTATGATACAGGTTGACAAAAATCCAGAGTATCCATCTTGCTTAACTTAGGTGTGCCAAATGACATGCTCCAGACACAGGAACTGAGGGGTTGCTCTCCAGGGCACGCTTCAGTGCAATCCCCATCTACTCCATCTCAGTCTTCCTAATAACGCCCTTTCCAGACCAAACCTGCTCATCCATCACCCCCAGTGCCTCCACCATCCATTACTCTGATTGCAATTCCCTATTCAACTTTCAGCCTTTCAAGCCCTAAGTGGTTTGGAGTCCAGATTCTTTGGAAATAATTCTACTTCATGAGACTTCTCCCCCATGCTCCCAGTAGAGTTAGCAATAGAATACATGCTTTGAATGTCTCCATTTCATCCAATGGGGCCAAGGTACTTTCCTGGGCAGAGTGGGGAGGGAAGGAAGAAAGGAAATCGGTCTTATGTGCCTCCCTAAAATTCCCTGCTTCCTTGTTTTTAACACAAAAGGTAACAGATCCCCAAAATTATCCAACACGAGGATAACCATGTAATTGTCATAAAATTTTTAAAGTCATGAAAAATGATTGAGCAGAGAGTTCCCATGTAGGAAAGATTTCATATAGAGCATTAGTTTAAAAAAAATCAAGATACAAAATTGTACATATACTTTTATTACAACAGAAAGAAAACTGTAGCTGGAGACAAAGACTACAAGAGAGACGAGAAAGGTCAAGGCTGGTATATTGGGGTATGGATAGTTTTTTTCTGATTTCCACCATCACTGTTATATTTGCTAATTATTATGAGTGGTTCATTCATGAGCTATAGAGATGGCCCCAGACACAGCATTTGACATCATTCGATCAGCAAGAAAAGTGACAAGATGGACACTTTCCTATGGAGGGCAAATGGGGAAAGAATTACATTCTAAGCCTGTTTGAGTTTTATGTTCTTCTGTCCTTAAGTTGCTTCATTAAAAGTCATGGTTTAAAAAATTAACAATACAGAACCTGTTTCCCCCAATACTTCCTCTCCCCATTCTTGTTTTTTTTGTTGTTGTTGTTGTTGTTTGTTTGTTTATTTTACCTTGTAAGAGGACCAGAGGTTTTAGAAACTGGAAAGGTAAATGGTTTTCTAATAATATTAGCCAAAAAGATGCTGTTCTTTTGTAGCAAACCCCTGAGACCACAGCAGTTACTTTGTGACTGCTGAAGCCTGGCGCTTGAGACTAATGCAAAATTTGGCAGCAAATGCATTCGACCTCTTACGGTTTCCTGACGATATGGACTGTCTTGCATTTTCACAGATCAGCAGTCTCTCTCTCTTGCTCTCTCTCTGTCTCTTTCTCTCTCCTTTTATTTTGGAATCCTAAACATAGCTAAGATCGAAAAGCATAGATTTCCAGCACATGTGCATAGATTCAACCTCACTCCACTAAATATTACAGATTTAGGGATCCACTTAGCATTGGGAAGTTGTTATTTGAATCCGTCTCATGTGAAGCATCTCATTTCTATAGTTCATTGGATCTGTGGTTGTTTCCTTCACCTAAATTTTAATTTTACCTTTTGTACATATCTTGTCATATAACTTCTCAATAAGCCAATCTGAGCTTTCTCTGTGCTTTCAAAGACTGACATCTACCCTGTAAGATCAAAAGTCAAAGAAATGATCACAAATGCAGACATTCAGGTACAAAAGATTTTCTCCACAGCAATTTTTATAATAACAAAAAAAAACACTAAAAAATAAGCTTAATTTCTAGCGATCAGGGCATAGTGACATAAATAATAATCCACTTAATCAATGGGAAATTATGCAGACTATAAAAATATCTACGAAGAACATGAATTGTCATATAACACTGAGTGAGAAAGAGAGGAAACAAAACTATGTAATCTCATTTTAGTGACGCAAAATATGTACATGTTATAAGAAAACTAGAAAGAAATAGTTCCTTGTGTTTGTGGCAGTTACCATTGGGTGATACCTCTTCTTGTTGCTGCTTTTCTTCATTTTCTCACTTTTCTAGAATGAATATATATTACTTTTACATTTAGAAGTAAAACTTTTTTTCGAAGATCAAAAAGACAAGTTGCTACGTTGGCATCCAGAAAGCTACACTAAGTAAGCCTTTCCCCTCTCCTAGCCGGCTATTAGGAAGCTGATCTCCTCTCTGTCTCTCTCATCTTACAGAGGGAAGGAATTGCCACACTATTAAGCAATCAGCCAGTAGGGTTCATCCAAGAGCAATAAACTGACCTCTCAAGAGAAAATTAGTGAAGCTCAGGAAATTAGAGCTGGAAACTACTACAGAGTGGTCTAATGCATCCCTCAAGAATCAGTGCCGTATACATTACACTTTCTGGTGTGGGCACTTTCTTTTCTATTTAATTTTAAATGTTTCAAGTGATTGCAATTTCACTGCTACATTTCAGACCAGTCAACAAGCTATTAATCCATCTTCCCTGAGCAGAACATAATAACTTCCACAAACTTCAGAAATGTCCATCTAACTTTCTGGCCTGGACCTGCTAGCTGAACAAGTAGCTTAGAAGACCTAGTTCAAATTCTGGTGCCTCCACTTACCTATAAGACCTTACATAAGTCCCTTTACCTATCTTATCCTAGGTTTCCACGCTTGTAAAAAGAAAACCCACCACCTAACTCACAAAAGTTACTGTAGGAATTAAATGAGATGATACATGTATCATGTAGAATGCTTTGAGTGCAACATTAGTATTTAGTAAATGTTTGGCCATTCAGAAGTGTTGGACTAATGTTGAAGAGTTGTTTTCCTGGCAGAGGAAATGGTCTATGCCGAGTCAACAACCCCTTGTTTTGGATTTCCCTGGATGACCCTGGTGGGTTAGAGTGGACAGTACAGTTCATGACCTTCAAAAACAAAACTTCGCTTGGGATCCAAACTTTGGGCTTAGTCATACCAACTAAATTAACCAGCCTCACATAACCAATACAGCTCAGAGGGCACCCACTGAACTTTTTCACTGTTGATAAGAGCCAGAATCGGAACACTGGCCATGGGGCTGGGAAAAAGAAGGTGGGATGCAGCGTCACTTTTGAGATGGAATCAGTAGGGTTTGATGAATAGTTCACGCAGAGGCTGAAGGAAAGAGGAGAATGAAAAAAAAAAAAAATCTCTGCCCTTGTGGACCTTCTTTTCTAGCGGGAAAGGCAGGAAGTAAATAAGTAAACAAAAAATTCCAACATAATTGCTGACTGTGACATAGGAAAAATACAGGGGGGAATAAGAGGGTAGAGTCCGCTTTAGATACGATGGCCAGGGAAGGCATCTCACAGGAGGTTATATGAGGTGGGTGGGTCCTGACAGATGAAAAAGAGCCAACAAGTAGAGAGCGAGGGAAGCTTTCCAGGTGGAAGAAACAGCAGGTACAGAGTCTTGGGATGGGGAAAGGTTAGATGTGTTTGAGAAAGGGAAATAAAAGCCTATGTAACTGAAGGGCAGTTAGAAAGGGGAGGGCTGGCAGAAGCGGATATTGGAGAAATGAGCCAGACTCATTGGCCAAGCACCAAGCCTTGAGAAGTAGGTTCTTGGGGAAGACAGTGAGTTCCCCTTTGATTGCTTGAGTTTGAGACGTCTGAGGGCATCTCCAAACAAAAGATCCAGGACTGAGTTCCAAGAACTAGAGACCATATTAGGATTTGAGAAACTGTCCAATTGCAACAGAATCACCAGGGAGTGTTCTAAAAATGCAGATTTCTCAGGCATTAAAAAGTACAGATTTCTGGGGTGCCACCTTGGGAAATTCTAATTCAAGTAGGTCTTGGTCAAGATCTGGAAATCAGTTTTTCGATACTCCCAGGTAATTCCAGTCCATTCATTCAAGAAATATGTCTTGCATTCCTACTATGTGCCAGAACAATTTTAAGTGCTGGAAATAGAGCTCTTGAATGGGTTAGATAGCTTACAGTCCAGAGAAAAAACAGACAATGAACAAGTACACAAATAAATTGCAATTGTGATACACGTGCCACAAAAAAAATAACCCAAGCTGGTAAATACAGGATGATTAAGGGGGACCTATGCTAGATACATCCAGACAAAAGACCTCCCTTTGAGGAAGTGACTTGAGCTGATGAGTGAGGAACAAGGAAGAGCCATGGAACAGTCTTGGAGAACAGCATTCCAGGCAGAGGGAACAGTCAATGCAAAGACTTGGTTGAGAATTCAGTAGATGAATCTCATCTTTGGGTTATCGCCACTTAATTAATCAACCAAAATGGGGGAGAGGGCTTGGTGGAGAAGATATTATTTCATATTTGTATATTTACCCAGCAATCTATACTAAGTACACACCTTGTATCAGGCACTGTGCCAGGTGCTGACACAAAGATGAGCAACCTAGTTCCCTCTCTCCGGGGCTTTGCAGTCCAATGAGGAAGGCAGATAAACAAATGAGTATGGCCCCATGAGATAAGTGAGGGCATCCCAGCCACTCAGTTCATGTTCTGAGAAAGCCCAGCAGATGATTAATACTTTGGAGTATGATGATGTGAGTAACTGTTTTTGAGACTGTGCATGATAAAACTGTTTTCATTTCTTTCAGAATATCTGGATTTTTGGGAGAATATTTGGAACGATGAATATCAGGTTTAAGATACTGTATAATTGACTATAGTTCAGAATATAGGAGAAAATAGCATCCTAATAATAGCTAACATTTATTGAGCACGTAGATTCACCTGGCTTACTGTGCAATCTCGTACAGTCCTCACAGCGCTCTTATGAGACAGGGTCTATTATTAGTCCTCTTTCTCAGATGAAGAAATTGTGACTCAGCAAGGTGAAGGGACTTTCTGGAAGTCACTCAAGTCAGAGGTGATGATTTCTCAACTCTGACTGGGTTTGGAGCCTCAGTTCTGGTCCATATTGCCCCTCGTGAATGGCTTAGACCCTGATGCAATTGCTGCTGTCGACTCAGTTCCCAAAGTGGATTCCTCTCTCTTCTCCCTGTCCCAATTATCCATCTGGATTGTCTACAGCTGCCAGATCTACTGGTATTTCTCTCCAGGTGTCCTGTAGGTAGAAAAGTGGAGAGGAGAAGAACTCCTTGTTTCCACACTCGGGGGGGAAAAATGGAGGGCACCTGGACAGGGCGGTGCCCACAGACGGGCTGCACCGGGCTGCAGTCTCCTGACCCCGTGGGGTGGAGCTGGTTGAGAGTGTGGAGAAGTGCTGAGGCCAAGGCTAAACACCTGGCTCCCGGCCCACCTGTGGGGGAGGAGTGATTGCTGGGGCTTCTCTTTCAAGGTCTGAGGAGAAGGGGCCGAGCCAGGGAAAGCCAATGAAATGCCTCCGGAGCCAGGCAATTAAGGTAAAATATTGAAGTTGAGAGGCCGTAGTAAGTCTGTTGCCAACTGGATCGGGTGGGTCTTCGTCCCATCTAAATGTATTCAGATTCAGTGGCTTTAAAACATGAGCTGGTCATCTTCAGCCCACAAGCTGGCCAGGTGGAACTTAAAGGGCCTTCGCTTCCCTGAGCCGCCTCTTACTCCAGGCTTCCCGGTGTGAGTCCGTGCGTCCCTCTGATGGTCTCTGGGTGTGTCCACCAGGGAGTGAGGTGTCTTCGTCTGTCTTTCCCGCTTCTCAGGCTGACTGGCTCCCTCTGTCCTCCCCCGACCTCCCTCCCTCCTTGTGGGGAGGCTCTTGGCCCGGATCCCTGAGCCTGGGCGGGCGCCGGCGGAGGACGCAGCAGGGGTGAGGTCACGTCTCCCTTGAGCCCCGCGCCGCTGGCTTTTCAGAGCCTTGCCGGGAGCCGGCGGCCAGAGCCCGAGACCGCGCGGACAGTGCGCTCCTCCGCCCTCCCTGTGCCCGGTCTCGCCCATGTCTCAGTACGCCCCCAGCTCGGACTTCAAGAGGGCTTTGGACAGCAGTCCCGAGGCCAACACTGAAGATGACAAGACCGAGGAGGACGTGCCCATGCCCAAGAACTACCTGTGGCTCGCCATCGTCTCGTGTTTTTGCCCTGCGTACCCCGTCAACATCGTGGCTTTGGTCTTCTCCATCATGGTGAGTGGATTAGGGCCAGAGGCCGCCCAGGAGGAGAGACCCTGGCGGCTTCGCGCCCCTCCTGGGGACCCAGTGCGACTCTGTGGCCCCCTTCCTCACCTCCCCGAGCGCTAAGAGTTCTCTGCCCTCCGCACCTCCTCCCCACCTTTCTCAGGTTCTGGGGGTCTCCCAGCAACCTCGTTGGTGCTCAGAGCCCTGACCAAACCTCCCCCACGCTAGCTTGCTTCTCCCTTCCAGCGCCCATGGTGCGCGCTCTCTCCGCCACGGGGAAGTTCTTCCGTCGACTTTCCTGCTTCCCTCTTCCTCCTCTGACGTTCCTAGGCACTAGCCCGGTCTCCTCGATCCGCTTTTCTAGACCCCCAATGCGCGCCACCCTAGCCCATTCTCTGAGCGCGCTGGCTCTACGTGCCCAAAACTGCTGCGACGGTGCTCCAGCTCTGCAGCGCCGGGGAGCGTATGCTCCTCTCTGCTGCGCCGGGGCACCGCCTGGGCCACTCTTCGAGGGTCTCCAGGTGATTCCCAACGCCCCCTCCTTGACCTCCGCAGGTCCCGAGGTTTGGCACGGTACGCTCTCTCCGAGCAGCAGGTCCTTCTCGCTTCTTCCTACGCCCAACGGCCTTTCTCTGCCCCTCTCCGGCACCTCCTTTTCAGCGCGCCCCAGGCTAACTCACACCGGCTACCTCTCTCACCAGCAAAGCACTTGCGCCTTTCTTTTGTAGTTCCTCCCGCATTTGCTGCGCACTGACCCTGTCCCCGCCTCTCTTGGCGTCGCAAAGGGCTCCCAGGCGCCCCATCCACCACTGTGTCCTGCGGCCGGGGTACTCCCGGGAATGCACTGGGGACTCCACGCTCAGTGCCGCTCTGCGCGCCCTCTGCGCGCCGGCCTCCTGAGCTGCGCCCCGCTCGAGGAGAGGCCGCTGGTGCCTCTAGTCTGCCCTTCGGGAGCTCAGCTCCGCGGCCCTCTACAACCCTCGTAGGAACTCCCCGGTGAACCCACCAGGAGAGCGACAGCGCCCGCTAGATCCGGGCCTTATTGACTAGAGCAGCTGACCCGGGGGTGGCGGCGGGGCGAGCCTCGGACCAGCACTGTCCCCGGACAACCCTTGTAGTTGCACTCCCTCCCCCGCCCGCCCACCTCGCCTCCGCAGGGAAGGGAACTCCTGCCACAGACGGAGAGTCCTGATTCAGTTCGGTGAAGATCGCAAGCCACCCCTCCTCCCCCCGTCAAGTCCCCCCACTTGTCCATGGCACCATACTCCATTTGTACCCACAATTTGCCCCTTCCCAAACCCGGTTTGCAGGCTGTGTCTGCACCAACTTTCAAGTGAGCGGTTTAGACTGAGTTCAAATCCCAGGTCCACCGCTTTCTAGCTGTATGATGTCAGAAGTCACTGCATCTCTAAACCTCGGCCTCTTTGTAAAATGGGATAACCATAGCCGTATTTCTTGAAATTGGTGTGCACATAATAATTGTAAAGCACTTAGAACAGTGCCCAGCGTGGTATTATTATAAGATCTTCACTCAAATGTCATTTCTTTTCCCCCTTCCTTGCTGCCTTTTGCCCAAGAACGTCTCTCCATATGATTTTTATTCATGTGTTTACTGTCTGTGTCCCCTCATCAGAGTATAAGCTCTATGAGGACAAGGATATTTGTTGGTTTTGTTTGCTACTGTATCTTCAGCACCTAGAAGAGAATTTGGCATGTGGTAGATGCTTAAATATTATGAAATGCATGCATGAATGAATAATGTCAATGAATCATTCCGTCTGCTTTACTCCTGCTGCTTTTTCTTATACGGAAGCCCTGGAAGCTATCCTATCCGGTTCCTTAGGACCGACTAGCCAATTTCCTCCCTTCCTTCCTCTTCCCAGATATCCGGTCTTGAGGTATTTTGCAGAGAGGCTGCAAATGATGCTGCAGCCAAATTCTCCAGGCAGCAGCAGACTCTCTGGCTGGCACTGGTGCCCACATTCTTTCCTGGTTTATTAATGAAGCAGCCAATTCCCCCCTTCCCCAGTGCCACTCCGAAAACTGCCTGCAGAGGCTTTTTCCCTCATTGGTCTGAGATGAGCTAACATTCCAGCTGGTGGTGACAGGTTGGATACTAATGATGCCACTCGCTGTGCCCTGGGGGATGAGGTTTGTACATGCTTTGAATAGAAACCTCTTTTTCTAATCCCGGCATCCCCATTCCCTCCTCCAAGACTTTTTTCAATGGCTTTATAGCAAGAGACCATTCTAGTGCCAGAACAGACACTGGAGACAGGAAGTTGACTGTGGGCAAGTTTTATAACTCTTTAATGCCGTGGTTTCTTTATCTATAAAATGGGAATGCGAAAGCTGTTTTAAGTTGAGCACAAGTGTTATAAGGATGAAACAAAACAAAGTAAATCAAGCTCCCAGCACTATGCTAGGTATGTGCAATAATTGCCAGACAGATGTATAGATTTGGAACCTGGAGACCTCTTGTTTTACACAGGAAAACAACTAGAACACCAAACAAGTAAAACGCAAATGCTAAAAGGTACCTCCTACACCCTCCCTATTGCCCTCTCCCTGAGGTGCTGGAAGTGTTTTCCCATTGATATAGTGCAGATCTGGACTTAATGAGTGTTGTCACAAAGACTCTGAAGTCCAGAGGACAAAGAGGAAGAGGAAGGGTATAAAGAAGAAAGGCGGCTGACCAATTCTGTCAGTTTTGTGCTTTCTTCAGGGTGTTTCATGATGTTCAGTCCTGGCTATTTTCAAATCTCATTTATCTGTAACTTATGATAAGTTCAGACAGCAGTGGTGTGCCTGGGAGTCTCCACTGGGGATTGGGCCATTCCCCATGGAGGCATTTGGAATTGTGGGGGAGAGAGGGCATCTGTTGTGGTCTCAATGATTTGGGGTGCTGCTGGCTTTGAAAGAGCCAAAGTACTAATGTCCTGCCCTGGGGACTTTCCCCCAGTAAAGAATGGACATAACCCCCAGTACTAATAGCACCCCAATTAAGCACTGTAAGATAGCACACACATTAATGTAAGCATGGATATGTAGAAGATACTGGCAAGGCTCAAAATAATTAGTTCCTAGAATGCTAAAAAGAGCCAGTAATCTCAAAATAATGCCTTTGTTTATTAAACCAAGTCTGAGAAGCCTTTGATAAAATTCCAAAACTGGAGTAGTGAAGAATAAAACTAGTTTAAAAAATACACATTTGATAAGAGCGTTCTTCAAGCTGTAGGCATCTGTGTTCTTTGCACCACCCCACGTGGACCCAGGGGAGTCGTGGGGTAATGAGGCAGCCTAACACAGTCTAACATGCCTTGTTGTGTCAAAATATTGGCAGATCAGGCATTGTTAGTGGCAGGGACACAGAAGTGTCTGTTCCTTTATCTATTGAAAGTCTATTTGTTGAAAGTGCACTTAAACACTACTCAGTTTGGGTGACACATATCTCAAGAATTTCCCCCCAGACTGGGCTATGCTAGCCCATATTGCACCTTCGTGTGAATTTGAGTATGGCGCACTTCCTCCACGCAGACACGGCCCTACACCAGGGCACACGACTTGGTAAGCGGAGCACAGGCTGGTTTTCAGGCTTCATTCATCATGTTCCCACCCATCCCCAGCTATCTCTGTTTATTCCATCCGAAAGGAGCTCCATAATTTCCTAATCTGGCCTTCGATCCTGAAGAAAAAATATTTGTCCACTCAACAAATACGTATTGGGCACTTATTATGTGCCAGGATCTGTTCCAGGCATTCTTTTACCTCTATCGAGTGGTAACTAAGGTTAGCAACATCTCTGCCCTCCTGGATCTGGAAAAAGTGAGGTTCCAGGCAAGTTGCAGGAGTGTTAGCAAATTCAGGATTTGTTCACCATCTATGGGTCGTGTGGCTGGAATTTGCTGCCTGACTCAGGAGACTGGAGTTGAGCCCACGCCAAGCCTCAATTCTTGATGACATCATCATGTAATCATTCGCACAGCTGAGCTAACTGGTTACTCTAATCATGGAGGTAAAATAGCCAATGACTTTTGATTGGATGGTTTATAAGCTGTCGTCAGAACTTCTCCCTCACCCCTACAGAACCCATCTAGAGACAAACTATTGAGGTTCAATTCCTTGTCTTTTATTTGCTATGGCTGTGATTTCATGCAAGTGTCTCAATCCTTCTGAAGCTTGGTTTTTCCACCTTGTAAAATGGCAGTTGTGACTGTATTTACCAAAGTACAATTGTGGAGACTAAATGATAAAAGTTAAAAGTTTTCAACTCACTTGCTAGAACACAGCTAGAACTCAATAAGTCTTGATAATGATGATGGTGATGATGATTAAGATGTGTACTTTCTAGGGATATAGGCCATTACATTTTCTAATAGCAGTTTTATATTTGTATTGAGATGAGCAGATTTGATAAGAATAAAAACAACGACCAGTAGACATGTCGCTGGAATAAATATTTGTTGCAGCCTGAGGGTAAATATCAAGGCAGCCAGTCTCACAAACCCACAGAAGATACAGTGATAAGGGACAGTTAGTTCAAAGCGTTTGTCACAAGCCTAATGGCTGGTCGTGGGCTGGCACAGTAAGCCATAGCCCCGCTCCAAGCCTGAACACAGGAAGACAAGGTCAGTTGCCAAAAAGAAAGTAAACACTCAAAAGATGAAAGAGAAGCCAAACTAAATGTTCTTTCCATCTGATCCAGGCTCACCAGCAGTTGCAAGCAGACGTCAATTAGGTTCAAAGGGAAGTTGGTTTTTGTGTTTTTGTTGTGGTTGTTTGGTTTTGGCGGGTTTGGTTTGGTTGATTTTGTTTTGTTTTTGGTGAACTTAAAAATAACAGGTCTTGGTCCAGGCAGCTGACCCAGGGGCTTGACACTGCCCTGGGGTTGGAGTTCTGAATGCTGACTGCTGTTCATTGGATCCCTCCGTGGGATTCCTCTTAATGTTCTCTGGCTCTTCCATGAGATTGTCACCTGAAAAACAGAATATTAATATTGTAGACTCCTGTGACTTATTTCTTATGAATTTCTGTGCTTGAAGCTCTGAAGAGCACTCAGATAGTTCCAGATGGTTAAGACCTTCTCTGAAGTGTGTCACCTTTTGAAGGCTGTGTTCAAGACACCCAGAGATTTGCAGATATCCATGTCGCCGGGGCGGCCCTGCCTTGTCAGCTGCCTTCGTGAGTTTCACAGCTATGTGGGAGAGGGTGACCGCTGATGTTTGGTATTTGAAAATCTAGAATCCAAACTGCTGTAAGAGTCCTTTCAGGCTTAGATGGTTGGAGATGCAGACTCCATCTATTTCAAGATGTTAATCTGCATGTTCCTACCAAAGAAAATACATTTTAAAGGCCATCTAAATTTTAAAGGCTGTTATAGATGAAATGCTATGATGGCTGGACTTGTCATCACATAATGTGGGGAGAGAAATAAAACAAGATTTGCCATTAATGGATAGTTGTTGGAGCTGGGTTATGGGATCACAGGGAGTTATTTTATTATCCTGTTAATTTTTGTATGCAGTTAAAATTTTACATAATAAAAAGTAAAAGGAGGAAAGAAAGAAAGATCCAGATAGAACATCCTTTCCAAAGTCATTAAACACTGCCCAGATGAATGGCAGGTAAGACAACAAGGCA
>CAUYSK010077357.1:0-68232 GCA_963575035.1 Avahi laniger | reverse complement strand
TCAAATCACCATAAAACGAATGGTCCAGAGCAACAGCAAATTTAGTATCTTACAGTTCTGGAGGTCAGAAGTCCTGAGGTCAGGGTGTGGCAGGGCTGTTCCTCTCTGGAGACTCGAGGGGACAGTCTGTTTCCTTGCCTTTTCCGGAAGGCGGCCCCGACTTCTTAGCTTCTGCCCCTTCCTCCATCCTCCCAGCCAGCAGCGCGGCACCTGCAACTCTCACTCTCTCCCCGTCTCTGCTGCCATCGTCCCCTCTCCTGCTCTGACTGTCCTTCCTCCCTCTTGGAGGGACCCTTGGGATTACGCTGTGCCCGCCTGGGTGACCCAGGGTAATCTCCCCATCGCAGGGTCTGCACGTAATCACGTCTGCAAAATTCCTTTTGCCAAATAAAGAAACAGTCACAGGTTCCAGGGATTAGAATCAGGACATATTTGGGAGCCCAGCCAATATTCTGCCTTCCACACTGGTGATGGTGACTTAAAAAAGGTGGGGGGCCTGGGAGGACATCTTCGGGTGGCTCTTTGGAACTCATTGCTTAAGATATTTGTAACGAAGGCCCAAACAGCAGTGGCTAAACAAGATTAAATCTCTCTCTCTCTCTCTCTCTCTCTCTCTCTCTGTCTCTGTCTCTCTCTCTCTGTCTCTCTCTCCACACTGGGCTGAGGTGGCCACGCTGCTCCACAAGGTCACCAGGACTAAGGAAGTGTCCAGCACGTTAGGTCCCCCCTCCCTCCGCCCCGCTGGTCCACCAGGCCCAGGGTGTTCAGACGGTTTCCGCCACGTGGGCGGCCCGGCCGGTGGGAAAGACGGGGGGCTAGCACGCTCCTTCCCTTCGTGGGCACAACCTGAAAGCGGGCTCCTTGGCCTCTGCCACCATCCTGTGGGCCAGAACTTGGACATGTGGACACACCAGAGGCAAGAAAGGTTGGGGGATGTGGTTATTCTAGGCGGCCACGTGCCTGGTGACAATAGGAATTTTGTTACTAAAAGAGCAGGAGAGAATTGATGTTCATGGAGAAAATCAGGCTCTCTACCACGGGCACGGGGCTGGGGGGAGGGGAGAGCAAGCAGCGCCTCCCGAGGGTGAAGGATACACATGGTCGGTAGCTTGTCCTTCTTCCTTTCTGAGAGAAACTCTAATTTGTTCAAGGTCACAAAGCACTGAACTGAAATCTTGATCTCCCAGTCTCCCTTAAGACCAGGGGGTCTGCTGAGGGGTTCTGGAATAGCTTTTGGCTTCCTGGCGTGTGCCCCTCTCCACCCCTCTTGCTTCCTCTTCCTCCCAGAGGCTCAGAGGCTGCAGGGCGGGCAGCCGTCTCTCAGGTTTGAGGAGGGGGCAACGAGGGGGGGCCCGGTCCCCACTGCTGTCTCTGAGCAACAGGGCGGCCTACCCCCAGGCTTCCTTCTGCCTGAGAAAAATGCACCCCTTGTTGATTTAATCCTCTTTGTTTTGGCAATTTGGGGTCTCCCTGGGGTCTCCTCTGTATTCTTTCTGCCCTTGGACCCTAGAGAAGAACCCTGCGGTCAGTGTCCCTGCCCACGTATACACAGCCCATGGCTTGTCCTGCCATTTCAGGAAGAGGCCCACTGGGGAATGAGCCCTGCTCCTTACAGAAACTGATCAACTTGATTATTTATTTGTAAATGTGAAAAACATTCAGGTCATCATAAGACATTTGGAGAAAACAAACATCACAAAAGGAAAGGATCAAAGTGAATAAACTGAATAATTCACGCTGGAATGATCAGAGACAATTTCAGGAAAAGAAGAAGAAAATTATTTTTATTCTAGTTTGCATCTTCAGGAGGATTTGAGAGACTATCGCGTCAACAAAATAAGAGTAGATGATTGTAAAAGCGGAGTAGTCAGAGATGAAGGGATAGTTCTTGACAATGGAAATATGATTACATTTGAAAATTTCAGTGAATGGACTGAAAAGTAAAATAGACATGGCCGATGATAAAGTTAGTGATGTGGAAGATTGACTTGAAGAAATCTCAGCATATACTGCAAATAGACAAACTAGAAAATAGAAAAGTTGAGACACATGATAAATTCAGGAGATCCAACCTCTGTATAATGAGAAGTTTAAAAGAAGAGATGAGAGAGAATGCAAGGGAAGAAATAATAAAATAAATAACATTTGATTGTACCTCTTGAACCTTCAGCTTACATAGTTCCACCTGGTAGCAATTGCAATGCATATCTACAGACATCAGAGAAAATTTTAAATCTTTATGGATAAAGAGGTTACCATACAGGGTTTTGGAAATAATAATTTAAAAAGTGGCCCACTACAAAAAATTGAAAATCAGACCAACAGATGATGAAGATACGTCTTCCATGTTCTGAATATAAAATATATTCAGCTAGGATTCTTTATATAGATAAATAAAGATACTCTAACACATTCAAGAATTTGGAAATTTACAAACCATGTACTCTATATGAAAAAAACTACCCAAGGATATATGTCAGAAAAACAATCTAAGAAAGAAGATGGCAGAAACATTTTTAAAAAGTGTCAGTTAATGACTATGCAGAAGAGGCAAAGGATCCTGCCGGAAAGATTCTAAAAGCATCTATGAAACCCGATATTTGGAAGATTCTCCTTTGAGCAGTAAAGTTTCTGTGACTCAGGATCACGTTTTCTTCTTCTGGGGTTCACTCACACTTCGTTCCTGAGAGAACACTATTTACTTGGTCATGTTGTAAATGCTGTTTATTGGTTTTGAGAATCAACCTGTTAAAAACTCAAAGAAGATTTCGTTCTAAACTTTAGAATAAAATGATGAGAAATAATAGCTAATGGTTATTCAGACGTCACATATCAGCCACTATTCTAAACACAATATTGTTCATTCTTCATCTTCATGGCAACTTTCTGAAGCAGGTACTATCATTATCTTCATTTTTACTGATTAGGAAACTGGAACAGAGAGGTTAAGTAACTTGCCCAAAGTTACACAGCAAGTAAGTGGCAGAGAAGGGAATTGAATTCAGACTATGCTCAGGGTCCACAATGTAAAATTATACAACTAACACGGATGGGGGAGGGAGAGGAATACATAGAAGTCAGGGTAACCGCACTTGTTTCCTTACTTTTCAGTGGAAGGGATTGTTCAATACCATCTAAAGCTGCTAAATCCAGAAGCAGAAGTGGATATATCGTTAAAGGTAAACATTACCATCAGAAAAAAAAAAAATAGAAAAACCAAGAATTAATGCCACTGGGGAGTGGGCTTGGGAGTCGTCTGGTGGGAGAGATTTCGAGTTATACTTCTCTCTATTATTGAAAGCAAGATGTTGAGCCACGTGTACATATGATTGCTGTCATCTTAGAAACCAAAATGATTGTGTAACTGCAGCGAATTGTCTCGACAGCCCTGGGTGGAAGTCAGAACGTCGGCCCGACAGTCACCTCGGGGTCCGGAGTGCGCAGCACCCGCTCCGCCTGCCCCTTGGTTCTGTCTGGGCACGTCTCCCTCCCGCTCCCAGGGAAAGTCCGTGTGGCCAAGAGCCTTCCAAGCCCAGGACCTGCGCAGACACGACGTTGCAAAGGGAGCCCCGAGGTGCCCGGGCAGTGGCTGCGTTTGCCCTCCGCTCCCGGAGGGGAGGGGTGTTGGCTGACCGGGCCCCGGGAGTATTTGGGGAACGATCCGTGGCACTGAGCTTAGAGCCACCAGTGGGCATTCGTAGAACCCGAGTCTGGGTCTGGCGACATCCTCCAGGACCCGGAAGACATCGCGGGGGTCAAGTTGCTGCAACTTTGGGGTCTTCCTTTTCCTCACCTGCTTCTCGAGGGTTCCCGCCGTCTGCAGTCCTTGGGCCTCCTGGCACCCCCACGAGTCGGGTCGTCGCCTGCCGCAGGCCCCTCGCGGGGTCCCAGCTCCGCCTGCCTGGCCGTGGCTCTGTGGTTCCCGCCGTGAGTCATGGTGGCTCGGCCGTGCCGTCTTTGCTGCTATCTTGGGGAACCCGAGAGCCCCCTTAATTCCCTCCAGCTGTGTCTCTGCAGGACTGAGGTAATCTATTCTGGCGCGAGAGGAAAGCAGGGAGTTTGTTGTGTCTTTGTTTCATTCAAATGGTTCGGACGATGACTCACTCCGTTTCTTCCTTCTTTTCTTTCTAAACCAGGGCACCGTCTGGGAGTCATTCTTGATTAGAAGTTGACCTCAGAAATATGCTCACATCATTTTGAAAACATCTCCCAGCACCACAGAAACCAACTCCGATTGAGAAAGGACACTGAGCGGAGGGTGGCCAGGCCTGGGCGTGTCGCCTGCCTCTGCCTGGGACAAGGGCCTCCCCAGCGCTGCCCTGAACCAGAGTGAGGGTGCCGTCCTCGTCACACGTATGTACTGACCCGGGGCCAGCGCTGCACGCGGCGCTGACCGGCACCGCCATCATTGTCGTCATCACAACGCTAGCTGTCATTACCGAGTGCTTATTCCAGACCTCACAGTTTCTAAGGAAGTCACGTTAAGTGCCCTCATTTCATTCTTGCAGTGTCCTGTCAGGCAGGTGTCACTGGCATTGAGGTCTGAGTGGTGCTGCCAGGGACCACGCAGGAGCAGGGAAGGTCGGCTGCAAGGTCATGCCCTTGACCACTCAGGACAGGACCCTCCTGCGAGTGCAGTCAGAGGTCTCATTGTAAGCGTGGAGCCCCAGAGGCAAGGGCTGCTTGGCCCCAAGGCAGGAGGTGTGACCCTGGCGAGGACGGGACAGGAAGGTCAGAGGATGTGAGCTGGATGTGAGAGGGGTCAGAGGTCAGTGGTCACAGCAGGAGGTGGGCAGTCGGCTGCACAGGGGTGGAGGGTAGCCGAGAGCTGCAGCTTGCCAAGGACGTCACCGTCTGTTTTCATCGTTCGCTGTACCACTGCTGTGTGCCCACCGTGTGCAGAGACAGGAGAGGCACGGAGCGTCCACCGCCCAGGGAGCCCACAGGCTGCTGGAGGAGACGAGGCCAGGAGGCGGAGAACCGGAGCGGGGAATCCACCAGAGGGTCAGGGAAGCTCCCTGGGGGTGGCGGCTTTGGAGTTGGGTACTGGGGGCGGCGGTGGGGGGGGTTCACACAGAAGGAACAGGGCACCTGTGCGTTCGGGGCAGGGAGTCGCTCCACTGGCCAGAGTTGAGCTGAGGGAAGGGGCTGCCAGGAAACAAGGTCTCATCCCGGCGGCAAGGACGCTGCTTAGAGAGAGACCTCGTGCCTCGGAGCGGCGAGGGGCAGATGCCCTAAAGGCGGGAAGAGCCGAGCTGGCCGCAGCCCCGGGGACAGCAGGTCATCCTCAGTGCTGGCGACTGGTGAGTGTTGATAAACCTTCTGTGGTCGGTCAACGTGTCCGTTTCCTAGGGCTGCTGGGACAAATGTCCACACATCAGGTGACCTAAAATGACAGAAATGCATTCTCTCACAGTTCTGGGAGCCAGAAGTCCCAAACCGAGATGTGGGCAGGCCGTGCTCCCTCCGAAAGCTCCGCGGGGGAGTCTGTGCTTGCTTCGTCCGGCTCCTGCTGGCGCTGGGTGGTCCTCAGCCCGCGGCAGCAGAACCCCGCTCTGCCTCTGTCTTCTCCTGTCTCAGAAAGACACTGCTCGCTGGATTTAGGGCCTACGCGGATAATCCAGGATGATCTCATCTGGAGATCTTTGGCTAAATCACATCTGCAAAGACCCTTTTTCCAAATAAGGTCACATGCACACGTTCCTAGTGGATTTGTCTTCTGTGGCGCAGGGATGGGGGAGTCGTCACCATTCAACCTCCTACGGCCGATAGGGTCTACTCCCCCACAAAAAGCGGGCGCTCCTGGAGAACAGAAGCGTGTGTCTTGGTTCGTTCACTGTGCATTCCACTCTGGTTGATGCAATGCCTGCGTGTTCCAGGCACACCGTGGGGCCCTGGGGATGCGGGAACCATGCCGGCACTGCCCACCCTCGCGGGCTGACTTTGCGGTGGCGGAGGGGGCAGATCCAAGGAAGACAGAAGCTCAGTCAGACAGTCCAGGCAGAGCTGCACGGGGAACAATTGAGGGGTGACAGCAATAGGGTTGGGGTGGCGCGGGGTGGCGCGGCTCTAACCAGGGAGGTCGGGGGGGCCTCCCTGCAGGTGCAGCCGGTCAGCTGAGTCCCGTATGCTGCAAGTGACCAGCCATGGGACGGTCCCTTTTACGTTCTGATATTCCCTGCACGTGGGGCTCACTCAGACATGGGCGCTGTCCACCCGTGCGTGCGGAGAGGTCTCCGGCTCGGCTGCCCACGGGGCCTGGGCAGGTGGTGAGGAAGAATGAAGGGTTGGGGGGGGTGCTGAAAAAGCAGGGGGCGGGCAGCGGCAAGTCGACGACAGGCGCCCGTCAAAGGGGCAATCGCGACTCAGCTCCGACTCACAGGCGCCAGGAAGGCCGTGCGGAGAGTGTAGCCAGATCATCTAGTTCTTCGAAAGAAAATGGAAATCTAAGTGTTTTGGTGAAGATTTCTGAATTTCAAATGTTTCTTTGAAAGAAGAAAAAAATACTGTGTTGACAAGGCCAGCCTGCGGGTCACGGTTGCAGCCTTTGGGCAGAGCGAGGCGGGACGGCAGCAGCTTGGCATGTGGGGCACGGCACTGCGGAGAGGAACCGGCGGGGAGCCAGGCCTGGACATGTGACCCGTGAAGACCTGGGGGCCACGTGGTGTGGTGGGAGCACCCTTTGAGTGTGGACCCAGAGCATGGCAGTCCGTGACCAAGGGCCTCGCGCCTCGGTAGAGGGTCCTCTTCCCAGGGGTGCAGCCCCCACGGTGCCCTCCACCGTCCATTCTCTGTGTGTCTGAATTCCGGCTCCGGTGCCCCTTCCACGACGTCGCCCGAGTCCCCCTCCCTGCCCCACTAGGATGGGATCTCTCCCTCCTGGGAGCCCCTGGCGCATTCATTCATTCCTATGTTCACTTACTCACCTAACAGTTAAGTGCCTGCTCTGTGCCAGGCGGTCTGTGCGTGGGGGCGGGAGGCCTGGGGACACAGCAGGAGCCCAGGCAGAGTCCCTGTCTTCCTGGGGCTCGGCGTCCAGCAGTGGGGAGACAGGCCGTGCGATCACACAGCAAATGCGAAGCCACAGCTGCAGTGAGTTCTGGGAGGAGAAGTGCTAAGGGAGGAGATGGGTCAGGTCAGAAGGGCTTCCTGGAGGAAGTGACGAGGGCTGAGCTCTGAGGGTGCGTCCGAGTTCCTCTAAAGGTTTATGTGGGGAGGCCACATGCTAAAGTGTGCCCTGGGGAAGCGTCGCTGTCTTGAAGAGGCTGGAGGGGGCTGTTGTGGCCATCAGGTGAGACACGGTGGGGTGGGACCATGTAGATGCGGAGACAAGTGTGGGCAGAGTCCAGAGACTCGGAGAAGGCAGGAAAAACGTGACTTGCCTTTGCTCCAACTCCCTGACCTCAGAGATGGGCTCCTCTGGGTAACCCAAATCAGAAACGGAGAAATATGGCCTAACGGTTAACCACCAGAGTGCCCACGTTTGAGTCACCCAGTCTTCACTTCTTAGCTGTGTGACCTTGGGCAAGTGGCTTGATCTCTCTGTGCCTCAGTTTCCTTGTGTGTGACGGCGACAGCAGCACACCTTCAGGGTCGGCCTGCGGACTCAGGGAGTGAGCTCGGAACCTCGGAGCGTGTGATGCCAGCTCACTACGCGAGAGCCAGCCGTCTTGAAAGAATACTTAATGTCAACAACAGAGAGGAGCGCCCCAAACGTTCTTATTAATAATTTGAAGGATATTTATTTTATTCATAAAAAAATGACATCAGAGCTGTCATCACACAAAACTCTGGAGTATCTTGGACTTCTTTGCTCTTATTTTACAGCGTAACGTTGGGTTGGTTTTGAGCCGAATTAGGGGGCATGGGCACCCTAATCTCTTCGGGATTTGTGGCTTTCAGAGTCGTCGGGGGGCCTGGCAGAAGTTCCCGCAGTGTGTGCCGTTGTTTCGGACGGAGTGAGCCGCGGTCCTGAGCTTCAGTCCACGGCCCAGACCTGACTCGGCGGGAGCTCGGGGTCCCCTGCAGCTTAGGGACTCAGCGGGGGGCTGAGGTCAGGGGAGGGTGGTCGGGGAAGCCGCTCTACAGGGGGCGCAGGGAGGTCCCCGCCCCAGAGCAGAACGTCCCGGCCGGGCATCCGGGACTGGTTCCTCTAGGGGGCAGTGCGGCTCCACGCCCAGTCCCTGCCTTTGTCCTCCGGGCGGGGAAACGCTTCTCACCTTAGAAGGAGCCTCGGTTTGGTGTCAGGGAGAGCTCTGCCCTCACTTCCTCCAGAGGATGTGTCTTTCACGGCCAGATGTTTGTGCGGGGAGAGCTCCTGAGCAAGGAAAGGGTTTCATGTCACAGTAGCACATGACCATTTCTAAAAACGGCAGTAGGACAGCTGTGCCCACTTAGGGGGCCTTCTGGGGGCCCAGGTGACACAGAGAGGGCCACCTCCCTCCAGCCTGGCCGAGGAAGGGAGTCGGATTTCGGAGGCTCATAACATTCGTGTGGAGAAAACGTGCCTTTCACACTGGTGTTCTTGGCCAGAGTCGGGTTCTAAGATTCCCAGAAACAAATCTCCTTGAGCAGTTTGTCCCGCCCGGTCCTCCTCTGAGTTCTTGCTTGGCAGACAAGGAAGTCCCTGCATGTGTGTGGGCACCACGACCCCCCAAGATCTCTGAGCCTCCCTGGGGAGCACCCC
This sequence comes from Avahi laniger, assembly GCA_963575035.1. Taxonomy (NCBI): domain Eukaryota; kingdom Metazoa; phylum Chordata; class Mammalia; order Primates; family Indriidae; genus Avahi; species Avahi laniger. Next base: position 59,546 of record CAUYSK010077357.1, on the reverse strand, counting down.
GGAGCCACGTGATCCCCGTTGGGGACAAGGGTAGGGGTTTCGAGCGCAACCACTTTGGGAGCAGAGACCGGGGTGCAGGCCCTGACTCTGCCAGGTCACAGCTGTGTGGCCATCAGTACGTGTCTGCCCTGAGCACCACCCACCTGACAAAGGAGGAGGAGAGGCCCACCTTGCAGGGAGGCCACGGGGCTTAGCAACAGGGCAGCTGGAAGGGCACAGCATGGCGCCAGGCACACCATACACCCTCCAAGGAACACCGCCAGCCACACGCTGCCCGCCAGGCCACTGCCCATGTCAGTGGCAGCGCGGAGCCCGGGGCTGTCTCAGCTGTTCCTCTGCATAAAGCAGCCGGGGGCTCCACAGGGAGGGTTGGCCCATGGTGGGTGACAGAGTCCCCGTGATGGCTGAGAACAAGGGCTCCTGAGGCACACAGGTGGACCTGGGTGTGAGTCCCTGCTTGGTGTCTTACCTGCTGGGTGGCCTCAGGAAGGTGACTTCACACCTCCAAGCCTCAATTTCCTGTAAAGTGGAGGGATGGCAAGCCCTCCCCACAGAGCTGCAATGAGGATGTCACCGGCACATAAGGGGAGCTGCAACTGCCCAGGGCTCGGAGTTAAGCAAAGGGGTTGTGGGTGGCACCCTAACGGTCCCTGAAAGATGACCCCGTCCCGGTCACTGGACCTGTGAATTTATGCAGGGTGGCGGGGGAGTGAAGGTTGCTGACAGCTGCCCTGACTATGGGAAGGGTATGTTGGATTACCCAGGTGGGTCCGGTGCAACCACGGGGGTCCTTAAAAGTGGACGAGGGAGGCAGCGTGAGAAAGGCTGAGCCGACGTCACTGGCTCAGAGACGAAGGAGGGGGCTGCAAGCCCAGGACGGCAGGCAGCCTCTCGAGGCCAGAAAACAGACACCCCAGAGCCTCCAGAAGGAACACGGCCTGCTGGCACCGTGACTTCAGCCCAGCGAGACTGCTGACTTCTGCAACTGTGAGATAATAACTGTCTGTTGCTTTGAGCCAAGAGTCTGTGGCAATTCGTCACAGCAGCAGCAGGAGGCTAACACGGGAGGGCTGTTGCCAGGGGGCACGCGCGGTCTAGGCCTCCCTCGTGAGCACGGAAGTGATGGGGTGAGTCTCAGATCTGCCCACGGGGGCTGCACCTCATGGGATCCTGGCGCTTCGTGAATGAGAGGAGACCTCCAAGGCCCCCTGGTCCAGCCTCTCGGCGTGTGGAGTCCCCAGCCTTAGTCCTGAGCAGCGTTCTGCTCACAGTGGTGCCGTGGGCCAGTGTAGGAAACACCTTGACTCCTTTGAGTCATTGCACGCTCTTCAGCATCTCAGAGGCTCTGATGTGAAAAGCAAAAAAAAGGCTTCTAACTTGAACTTGGTACCCCCGAAGAAGTTGTGTCACAAACCTACCTCCCCCAACATTTTCCCCCTTAACACTTGCTAACAACTCACAAAGCACGTGTTTGGTGGAAGGGCTGCTACGATCAAATCTATTCGTGTGACAAAGGGGGACACTGAAGCCAAGGGGTGAGGGCACCAGGGAAGCAGTGTGGCCGGGTGGGTGGAATGTTGGTGGCATCGGAGTTAAGGGGACCTGGGTCTGCTGCCTGGCTCGGCCACCCGCTGTGCGACGCTGGGGAAGTCACATCACCTCTCAGAACCTGCATTTGCTATTTGGAAAGATGGAGCTAAGGACAGCCCTCGCTCTGCAGAGCCCTGCGGAGGGGCCACGCGGTGCTGGCGCCCACCCGGTAGGTAGTCAGGAAAAACACGTGACCATCTGCGTTAGTTCCCTCTCGTTGCCGTAACAATGTGCCACAAACTTAATGGCTCCATACAACGCAAGTTCAGTATCTTACAGCTCTGGAGGTCAGAAGTCAGCAGGCTGCATTCCTCCGGTGGCCTAGGGGAGAATCCGGTTCTGGCCTCTTCCAGCTTCTAGAGGCTGCCGAGTCCCTTGGAGCACGTGGCTCTGACCTCTTTGCCTGTGGTCGCCCTCCTGCCCCCCTCCTACAGGGACCCCTGTGATTACATTATCCTGGCTAATCCAGGATAATGTCCCCACCTCAAAGTCCTTAATCACAGCTGCAAAATCCCTATTCACGGGTTCTGGGGATTAGGATGTGGACATCTTCAGGGCACACTACCCCCAGGACGCCTCCTTTCCTGGTCCCATGCCCCTCCCGGTGCCGTGGCTCGCTCTTTTGCTCTGGCCTTGACGCCAGAGGGATGACTGAGTGCTAATCTGGGTTCTGGTTGGATAAATCGCAGGGGAAAGCTTGCGTCTCCTCACACACCCTCCTGACCCCCAGACCATGCAGGTTGTGGTCAGGGGGCCTTATCGGAAGGTGGGCTGCGGCCAGGCATTCCAGAGAAAACGGCTTGTGAAATGTCCCTACTCATTCCCCAAGGGTTGAAGAGCCTGTCCCATGCCGCGGCTGCCAGTCCCTGTGGGATCCGTCACTGGCTCCACTTTCCCCCAGAAGCAGGAAGCAAGGCCAGCAGGAGACAGCAAGGGTGGCACTGGAGGCGCAGGGCCCCCGAGCAGAGGGAGGAGGTGCGGGGCAGTCGCCCTGCGGAGTTGAGAGTGGGCAGAGAAGGAGAAATGGACTGCGGATGCCAGGCAGCGATGGGCACCCACGCATCATTGGCACCCGTGGTTGGAGAGTGTGTCATGCTCCTCTGTGGCCACACTGAGCTGCTGCAGGAGTGCAGGCAGAGAGGGAATGGTGTCGGATCTAACCGGCTTGGGTGAGGTGACAGTGCTTGACCCTGGGATTGAGCTGGGAAGGGGGAGAAGACGACACCCCCAGGGCAAGGCCACAGCAGAAGGGTGGCAGAGTGGGAGCACTGTGGCCGCGGGTGGGATGTGGGATTGTTGGGGTCGGTGCTCGAGAGAGAGAAGACAGTGTCTAAGAGTGGGGGGCCCAGAATGGAGAAGGCGGTGGGAAGCAGAGATGTGTACATTCAAGGTCTAGGGCGGTGGCTCTCAAAGCAGTGAGGACCGGCAGCTCGAGCATCATTTGGGCCTGGTTGGAGATGCAGATCCCTGGGCCCCCGCCCAGGCCTTCTGCCCCAGAAACTCGGGTGGGGCCCGCCATTGCTGTTTTAACAACCCCCAGGTAATTCTGGCGGCCGCCAGCACCTGCGAGCCCCTGGGGTAGGGAGCGATGGCTGGAGCAGGAGGAGAGGAGTTTAAGGAACCGAGAAGCCGGGATGCGGAGGGATCCTGACGGATGCAGAAATCGACAGGAATCAAGATGGGAGTGCCGTTGAGTAAAGTGCCCTCCCCTGGGAGCAGAAGTCACCAAGAGATGAGGACAATGGCTCAGGAGGAACAGTCTGCAGCGGCAAAGGGAGCAAGAAAGACACCTACCCCCCAGGGCCCAGCGGTGGCTCCTGGGAGGACGTGGTGGGCAGGGCGAGGCCCCCAGACATGCCCACGTCCTAATCCCCGGAACCTGTGGATACGTCAGCGTACACAACAAAAGGGACTTGGCAGGTGTTACTACTGATCGCAGGTGCGGTGGGAAGAGTGCCCTGGGTTATCCAGGTGTGTCCAATGCAGTCATGGGGCCCTTAGGAGGAGGCACGAGAGTCTGGCAGAGGAGAGTCCGGCAGAGGAGGAGGAGGGAGGGCCGGGCGTGAAGGAACGCGGGCGGCTGTGTTTATTTCCAAAGAAGCCGGGAAAGGCAAGGAGGAGGATTCTGCCCTGGAGCCTCCGGACGAAACGCAGCCCCGCGTGACCCGTTTTGGATTTCTGACCTCCAGGACTGCAAGGTAGTGACTTCGTGTTGCTTTCAGGCACTACGTTTGGGATGGTTGTCACATGGCCTGCAAGGGAAGCAGGGCCTCAGAGTCATGGTGCGTTTCGGTTAAAATGAAAACACCCAGGCCTTGCGGTGGGTTTGGGAGTCGGGTAATTAGGTTGTGGGGGTTTTTGTGGAGGTTTTGTTGATGATGGGCCGTGAGGGGAGGGGGAAATTGGGGTCCTAGAGCCCCATGGGGTTCAGAGGAGGAGGCTGGGGGGGCCTCGAGTCTGACGTGCGCAGGGGTAAGTGGCAGAAGAGACTTGTCCTGGAGGTGAGGCCTGAGCCCTGAGAGATGGAGCAACGGGGCCTGGCACCCCCACTGCCCGGCTCTCAGAGGAGGTCTGGACCTCCCCGGGGCAGTGCCGGTCTCGGGGACAGCGGAAGTGACCAAGGGGTAGGTTTCATGACGACTTTCTGTCCTCGTGCCTCTGGATCCTGGAGCCCAGGTCACGGGTCGGGGTCTGTGGGGACCCCAGCGGCGTGCAGAGGACGCCCCGGCTTATTCGCACCACCTGGAGGAGAAATGAGAACACGGGCTCCCGGGCGGCCAGGTGGAGGCGCCCAGCCAGGGCGCGTTAGCACCGTCTAACGTGGCAGGCGGCGGGCTCTGGTCGCACCTCGCTCCGCTGCAAACAGCCCCATTATTCGCCTTGTCAAACAGACTCCTTGGAGAGGTCGGTTTCACATTTGGCTTGTAAACGGCAGCTGGCCGGCTGGCCCTCCTCTCACCTGTCCCCAGGGAGCTGTTGAGCCACAGCAGCGAGCATTTTACAAGCGGGAGGGCCACAGGTGACTGCAGGCTGCCAGGAGGCAGATGACTCTGGGCTGGCAGCCTCCGGGATTCTAGGGAGTCTGGTCTTTATGGCTTTCTGCAGTAAAGGGAACTGGCTCTCTCTAGAAGACAGGCTGGAATACGCTCATGTGTAATTAGAAATGGATAAACCAAGCCACGTGGCACAGAAGAAAGGTCTCTCTCGAGTCAGTCGTTTGGTTTTTTGAAATGTGTTAGATGTTAGAAAGTGATTAATTTTCCATACGTGCCAGGCGAATCCGTCGTTCCCAGGGCCGCTTGTGGGCAGGAAAGCTGGGCACGTTTGCTCACGTCACGGCCCGTACTGAGGGCTCCCGCACGCCGGGCTGTACAGATGTGGCGTCGAACGATGATGAAACTGTCCTTGACCTGACGGAATTTGCAGGCGTAAGAGACGGCCGGTAAACAAGCAATGGTTGTCCAAACCCGAGGGTTTACCTGCGCCAGGGTGAGTGTGTGAGCGGGTCCCACATGACACCTGGCGGTCCCTGAGGACAAGGTGCCTGGTCGGAGAGCTGAAACACGAGGAAGAGCCAGTCCATGCAAATTAGGGTCAGGCGATTTGGGGTACTAGGAAAAGAGGGGTGGGAAATGCTGTGGTCTGGGCAGGAACGGAAGCGAGGCCGTGGCGGGAGGTGAGTGTGGATTGGGCGTGGGCAAGGAAGGTAGCTGAGCGTCTCGTCTGGAATTAGGATCATCCTGAGTGCAAAGAGAAGCCGCGTTGGGCTTCAAGCAGGTGCGTGATGGGACCTGAGGCTACTTTACCCGTAGGCTGGCCTCGGCGTGGGCGGGGAGGCCCGGCGTGCACCGGGGCAGCAAAGGGCCGGTCCAGGCAGAAGATGAGGGTGGCCCAGGGGGCGTGAAGCTGGGAAGTGGGCTGGGTTTTGGAAATGGACCTTCCCTCCGGGCCTTCGGATGTGTGGGGAGTGGGGGTCCCGGGGTTCTGACTAAGCAACTGCCTAGATGGTGCTGCCCTGAGCTAACGGGCAAGGCGGGGTGCGGGGAGAGGAGAGTGGGAGTCAGGAAATCTGGGGACACGGCGAGCTGGAATGCCGCAGGGCGGTCAGAGTGGAGTGGAGAAAGGCGCGCAGGCAGCGGCAGGGGGGTCTGGAGTGCGCGGCGGGTGTGTGGAGCGTCCTCTGCCAGGATTGTCCCGTCAATGCTTTTGCCTCGAGAACTGTCCCCGTGGCATTAAGGGCAGAGGGTTTTTAATCGGGTGTCCTCTGACACTTCGAGAAGCAGCAGAAACTGTTGGCAGTGTGTTTTGGGGGAGTTTGTCCATATGCCCTAGAAGGCTGGGCTGTCCCCCCACCCTAAAAAACAAAAGTTAAGGACCGCTGATGTAACGAGTACAGCCCTTGGGAATCGGACGGAATTGTCATCGTACTTTGTGTCTTCCGTCCAGTGCAAAGTTTCAGATGTTGAATTTGGAGTGAATGAGGAACTCCGGGGTGCCCAGGGCAGGTAGCGGCAGGGGTTTTCCATCTCTCTGGTGATAACTCCGCGTGGGGCCGTTTTCCAAACTTCTGCATTTCACCAGGAGGACGGGGGAAGAGATGGTTTAGAGTGAGAAGCCCATGTCTGTAACACAAAAATGTCATGGGGTTTATCGCCAACACGTCCCATATACTTCGTCACAGTTCCCGGGGCTTCTCCAAAGAAACGACTTCACTTTCGTTTCCTGACGGTCTTGTGAATGGCACATGGATGTAACAACCCCAGGTCCTCAGCATTGTTTTATACTCAACCTGGTCCTGCCAAGAAATCAGTTTCCTTCCAATTTATGAAGCCAAAGAAGCTGCATAGGAGTCAGCATTGTTTGTTCCTGTTGACGACTACTTAAATTCCAACCTATTAGTAGACCAGTACTCTTTCTGCTCCTTAGCATGAGACCACACCATGCTGCTGCGTGGAACAGGGAAAGTTCTCAGATTTGCAAACTCACCCTCAGGTGTTCCTCTTTGCCACAGGTTTTGCAAATTGGATAAACTCAAGTTTCTGTCTTTACTAATCTAGTTAGGAAAATTCAAACCCCGTTGTCAGAGCTCTAAATGTTTTCTTCCAGATGTTGGGAAATGAGGTCCCAATGGGAGCTCAAGGCTCAATAGTAAGCTCGGGTGAATCCGGAATGTTTGTTACATGTTGGGGATATTGGATCAATAGCTAATATTTATTAAGTCCTCCATGCTTGTGAGACTGGGACTATTGTCCTTGTTTGACATCTCGGGAAACTGAGGCACAGGCCAAATTTGTGTTTACCAAGTGTGGCTCACATGCAAATGTAGAACAGACTTATCTTTAAAAATGACTGTGTAGTTTTATCCTTCTGTTTAGGTGATTCTGGTTCTCTATTCAGAAGTGGCACAAGGTTTTCCAGAAAGTGAGTTAATTTAAAGCCAAACAAGCTGCAGCAAACATCTTAAGGGGTCAGAGTTGCCCCTAGAGTGTGTGGCCCTGGGAAGGCATTTCTTCATGGGGTTCCTGTCCACATAAGCGATTTGGGTCATCCCTAAGGCAGCATGGTAGTACCGTTCTGGTGGCCCAGTCTCAATGATCCCACAAAAATCAAAATGCTGCACCAGTCGTCAGGGGCAATCTGCTCTCGAGGACACTCTTCCAGAAACCGGCCTGGACCCTGTAGGTGCGGGTTCCGGAGCTCTTTGGGGCATGTGACGGGGAGGAATGGGGCCCAGCTGGTCCCAGCCACCAGAAGGAGACCAAGGACATTTAAAAGCAGGTGATTCCAGTAGCTGGGCCCCATGCAATGCCCTCTCTGGGCTTGGCATACCTGCCCATACGGTACTGCTGGTTCCAGGCACTGGAAGGAAGCCTAGAAAATTCCCTGGAAGGCAGTCCAAGCACAAGGCTGTGGTGGGGTGGAGGGGCCCCTATGGTGCAGGGCCTGGGGCAGCGACCGCATCTCCCTGGGGTTGAAGTGTGGGAGAAAGTTTGAATAATACTAGGACTTTAAAAAATAGCAATTACTCTCACATCTCCTAAGTGCTTTAGCTACACAGGGTGGGGGAAGCAGTTTTAGAAAGGAAGCCAGCTAAAAAGTTCTAGTACTTAACGGTATCTAATCCTTTTTGTGGGTTCTAAGGTAAAAGGTGTTTTGTTTTGTTTTTTTTTTTTACCTTTGCATTTTGCAAGATGCTCAAAAAGGGCTGCTTTTGCCTTCCACGTGACAGGCTTAGCTCAGTGGGCTGTGAATGCTCTGGGACCCTCTGAAAGCTGGTCTTAAGGCAAACATCACAAACCACCTTTCCCTGGATGCCACCTCAAAGAGGTCCAGCAAGTGAGGTCCAGCAGACTATAGAAGAGCTGTGTTGGGGAGACAGACAAATCCAGGTTGACCTCGTGGCTCTGTCACTTTGGGCAAGTGATGTTGCAAGCACAATGGGATGGTGCCCACCTCCTAGCGCTCAGATGAGGAGTAAAGGTACCCTCGGTATGTGCACACAAAAAATGTTCCTTGCTATATATGAACCCCAAACATAAAGGGGATATTTGAGCAGCCCCTCTAGGGAGAAGAAAAGAGACCAAAGTAGCTGTTGCTTTCAACTGTTTTATTGCTAAACTATCATGATACAAGCCGTATAAAAATACTTTACATATAGCAAAAATAAACTACATTAAACTGGAGGTTAAAAACATTTGCATAGGAATGTGATGTATTCAAACTCCTTTAACAGTCAGGATTTTCCAAACCTGGGTCTGCCAGCACCACACTGTTGGAGAGACTTCTATGTGTTGGAGAATTACACTAGGACCGTCAACATTTTCTCCCCTCTGAGGGCTGTAGAGGCAACAGGGGTGAGTGAGGTTCTTTGACAAGATGTCCAGGATGTTAAGCTTGGGGGGTCCCAACGGCCTAGGTCTGCTCAGGCCGATCAAAATGTACGTACCCCGCCCCCCCATCATTGCTGTCTATTCCCTCCAGACCCTGAACTCGGGGACGTTTGATCGGCCAACCGCTGTGGCATAAAAGTAGGATGTTAACCCTTTCACTCCCAGGTCCCCGGATCCCCTCTCACTTTCAGAGGGGGGTTTGCTTAGGGAACATCTCTCTCACCAACCACCAGGAGAAACTGTTTTTAAACAAACTAAGTTACGACGGTGATGCCGGCCGTAAGGGCACGCGCAGAGTATGAGGGAAGCTGATGTTTGCCATCAGTTTCCTGTGCGGCTGCCTTTTCTTCGGCTTGCAGCTGGAACGCAGAGAATCTCTTGCAGTGCAATTGGCTGGTTTGGTTTCATAAGACTAAGTGCCCCAGCCCTAAGCCTGGGAGACCCCAGGTTAAGATGTGTGGGGTCCCTGAAGGTGCTGTCCCTCCAGAAAACGAGTTTGGGAAAGGTTACCCCGGGCTGTCAAGAACGTCACAACCCCATACGTCTTGTAAACGCAAAGTGAACACAGTTGTTAGGTGGACCCCTGGCATTCTTTCAATTCTGAACGATAGAAAGCACTTGAAAAGGTTTGGGTTTTGTTTCTGTTTTTTTGACATAAAAACAAATTCAGCCTCACTTTAGTCCAGAGTGACTATTCAAACACATCGGCTCTGATCTGCCTCAGTGCGAGGGCCTCTGTCCTGGCCGGGGCTGGCTTGCAGAGACGGCTGTCTCGGCCCCTGGACATAAGTACAAAGGCAGGATCGGTGCTTCCCTGTTCTTAGAAGGAATCAGTTCGTCCTCAGCTCTATCTATGCCGGAAAACGGCAGCTGCCCTTTGGATGATGCCCATGGGGGTCATCTCCCAGGGTTTGGATTTAGTCAGCTCTGTGAATATTGGCCTGCACTTGTGACTCTGTGAACACGAACTTTCTGAATCCCATTACGACACAACACAGGCAGGGTTTTGGTGGTGGTGGTGGTTTTTAAAATCAAAATCGCCTACTCGGTCACTTATTTCAGGGGGATCTAGACACTTTACAATCCTTAGTGACAAGATCCAACCTCAGGGGTGAAGAAAGCATCATTCCTGAGCAAGAAAAAGGTGGCTCCTTCTTCCCCTCCGCCTTCCCGGGATGCTCTCTTCTCCCAGGTAAGTGACCGACAGGCTTTTAGGGTTTTTTCCTCTTTTTTGGGGGGGGGGGCGTGGGGAGTGTTTGTTTCCTGGAATGATTAACAAATTTTTCAAGAATACATTATTTCTCTTAAGAAACATCAACATATATGTAAAAAGAGACACTTAAAAAGATTTCTGACCATTTATAAATATTTTCTAATTCCAACAGGGGTGCGTTATTTTGAGGACAGATAAAAAGCATAAAAATACAGTTAAGAAAATAAAATTTAATATCATACTAATTAATTTGGATTGCTATATATTATCAAGCAGCGGTATTTTTGTACAATACAGGAAAACTTGGGCAGACTTGCAAACTTTGGAAATATACTACATTCGGCGACATGGTATATCTGTCGGGTGCTACATATTTACATTAACTTGGACGTAGCAAGTGCAAACCTTGACTAAACAGATATCCTTCTGACACACGTGCAACACACCCTTCTTTGCTATTAGACACCCGTGCCTTCTCGTTCTCTTAGAGGATCTTATTGCCTCTTCCCATTCTGAAAATATCTCATGAGCAATTACTCTTGGCAAAACTTCCTCCTGGCATCTGTAACTGACAACACTTTCTTGCTGGCTGTCAGTCCCGAATACACTTTCTCTTGCCCGTTTATGTCTCAAATCTAATGCTTTTGTTTCTCTTTCCTTTGCTGTTTGGTATAGTGCTTCCTCTAATATCCAGCTAAGATGTCTTAGAAAAAGAGAGGTTTATTCGTGTGTGCATTGTATACACACACACACACACACACACATATATAGTACAGGAGTCTGAGCTACCAGGAAGCCCTTTTCACTAACACGGTTAGAAGATTGATGGAAAATGCATTAGTCCTTTTTCACCCCGTGGACAATGAGGCTGTGCTAGTTTGCTACAATAGCAGGAAGGCACTTGGATAAAACATTCAGATAACTGAGGAAAGGCCAAATTCCCTCATGTGCAAAAAATGGCTCCTGGCCAGACCAAGTGAGAACAAATCACTCACCAACTACCCATAACTCTTCCCTGGTGAAGTCAATTCTTTAGGTAAAGCTGCTAGTATAAGGAACTTTCTTTGTTAATGAGGAAGTGAATAGCATCCCAGAAGCTCTGTGGCAGAGGTCAACTTCTTACTGGCATTGTGTTTGTTTAAAAGAGAATTTTGCTAAACTCTGTGCTTGGGAAATAAATACTAGGTATTGACCAAAAGGTTACATACGAGTGCAAGGGCCCGAACCGGGGCATTCTGCCTACTCCCTGGAGTGCCAAACACACCTGGCCCCAACTCCCAGGAAGGTTTTACCTCTGGGTAACCCTGACAAGAGAAAACCCAACAGAGGGCAATGAATGGCCATGACTTTCATCCTGGGCCTTCTGCCTCGCAGACTGGACTGAGAAATCACTCTAAGTATAGTCTTTTGAAGAGTATTTTCACTGTGATTACAGGGGAAACAACCAAATGGCTGAAAATGAAGCCCCAGCTTGTCCTGGGGTGTCTGCAGTAAATGCAAACAAACACATCTGTGTGATTAAAAACTCATCTCTGCCAAGAACCTTGAGGGTTTTGTTTGCAAAAATTGCACCAACAGAGGAAGACTAGTGAGGCCTATGGGTGCGTTCAGTGGAGAAAAACAGCTGGGGGAAGATCACATCCCACTGGTCTGAGTGGAGCTCATTTAAAGCTAAGGATGCATCGGAGTAGATGTGCTTCTACTAGAATGTGTCCGCCGGTGCAGACAGGTCTAAGGCCAAATCCTGAACTTTGCTTTAATCTTTGAATTTAGGAAGAAGAGGGGATTTGGCCCTTTTCCTCTATCTTGGTAGAAACCCGCTTTCAGAAGCACTTTGGCTGTTTTGCTTAACAAAAATATCTGTACTTTTTTTTTTTTTTTTTTTACTATTGATTTAGCTCCTCTACTGTTCCTCCTCAAAATTCAATGCACATGCTTGAGATTCTTAACTACTTTATGGCAAAGCGCTCTGTTAGGAAGAAAGAAAGCAGGAACTTTGAAAAGCATCTAGGTCCTACAGCGGCAGCAGACCGGCACTTGCTCTCTGTAGCCTGGGTCACCCTCCCCAGTCTATGGACACTGCTCAGTACAGACCCCACGCCCCAGGGCTTAAAGAGCAACTCAATCGCTAGCCGCCTTTGCCAGCCTTTTGAAGCAGAGAAAAAGTTAAAATAACAAACGCGTACACGTCATAACTTAACGCCAAGAAGTTTTAACAGGTGATCTTGTCTGAGCAAGACAGTCTCGTATTGGAATGAGAATTCAAAAATAAAGCTTTAGCTGTTGGCCCGGCTGTGGCACGAACTAGGCGACCTCTGAGAACCGACGGTTCAGTCTCCGCCAAGAGGGTTTGGGGTTTCTTCAGCCTATTAGCTGGACTCTCGGGCCACGTTCCTTTGGTTGCTCGGAGAACTCCTCTCCTTCCAAAGATTAGGAGCTGTATCTGTGGCCCGGAAAGATGAATACGAGGGCTGGGGTTTTAATCGCAGCACCCACGTCTTCTGTCCCCAGCCCCCCAAGCTCCAGCCACGCAGGTCTCAGGTGAGTTCCGGTGTCTTGTGCAGAATGTGGTCTCGGTCAGCAGGCACTTGATGTTCGGACGTAAGATCGACCAGGATGCTCTTTGGGATGCACAACAAAATCAAAAGGTGCTGACAGAGGAGAGAGCGGTGAGCTCCTTAGCCAAGAGTCCGCTTTGTGCCCCATCCGTGCGAGGTTCCGCGTGTGGACTCGGGGCCGGGACAGGAGCAGGAAAGGAGGCGGCGGCGGGGGCTCCAAGCAGTCAGATATGGAAGGTGTCTTGTTATAATGGCTTCTTCTACGTCTGATTTTGCGTGGGAGGTCCTGAAAACTCCTTCCTGATAATTTCATTAACTGCAAAAGAAAAAGGGTGGGGAGAGAATGGAGTGAGTCAGAGGGCACCAAAAACACATCAGGCTCACTTTCTAGAAACTTCCATCAGGCTTTTTAAAATACTTTTTTAAAAAATACTTTTGTTCCTCGTGATGATACATTTGATCATTTTTAACATGAGAAATACCTAAGTCGTGATATTTTTTGTTTTTTTGGACAATAATCTGTGCTACAAATCTGTTAGTGAAAATTGCTCACATGGTAACTTTTTCAAATCTTTTGTGGCAGAAATGGATTTGGGTCCTAGGGCATGTGACTTTCTCCTGGTCTGCATTCTGTTTCATGCACTTGGGCTGTCTATTGTGCATCAAACTACTTCCATTGTGACATCTAGAAAATACCTATGCCATGATTAAGTCTGATAAAACACAGTTCTTCCTCGACTCATAAAACTTAAAACAGTTCTCAAAAGAGGAGCCCCAAGAGAGAGCAAGTGGGAGTCCCACTATTTCAGCACAGCCAGGAAGGGATCACGTTGGCAGTCCTCAGAAGGAGAAAGTGGCCTCAGAGTGGCTCCAGTCACCACCCCCCTCCCCCGCAAAAGCAGGTGTGGAGATCCGAGCAGGGACACAAGTGCAGTGCCAGCCCCTGGCATCAGGAAGCTAGCTACGTTCCCCCATTTCGGCCACTTATCTGAGGTACCAATTACTGGAATCGGGGCAGTGAGATCTTAGAATAGCAGGTCCTGCAAAAAAGGCTCCCTCCAATGTTCCTGGAAAGAAAAGCTGCCATCGGTAGCAGTGCTGTGCACGTTCCCTAACGTATGCATGTACCTTCCACTTTGCAGGTGGATTGTGTCGACTGGTCCTGGGGCAGAGGGGGAAGGAGCAGACCCCTTGGGGTCTCATCAAAGGCAGGTTAACCTCCGGTTTCCTAGTTCTGCCACTGAATTCCTCCCACAACCACCTCATGCTTTGTTTTCTCATCTTAAAGCTACAGCAATGGAAAACTGGCACCGAGGGTTAAATGTTAAGAATTGCCCAAAGTCTTCCCATGCTCAAAGTAGGGCCCTCCTAGGTCTAGGGTGCTTTCCCCTGGAAAAACCCCTGCCCAGATGGGTCTACAGCCTCCAGGGGCAGGGAATGCCAACAGCTTTAAAGAGCTGGGTAAGCCAGGTTTGACTCTCAGCTCCCTCACTTAACTGGCTGTGTGACTTCACCTCTCTACGCCTCAGTTTTCTCATCTGAAAAATGGGAATTGTAATAGCGCATACCTTTTAGGGCTATTGTGAAGATGCCAAGCGTTAACATACATGACAGTGACTGGTGAGCGGTGTCTGACAGCTCTTGGCTGTGATGGTCAGTAACATCCCCGTGCTTCACGTGGGAATCTGAACTCAGTGCTTTGTGCCAGTAGGCTTTGTTTTGGGCCAGAAAGTCGGGCTTAGAGTCCTACCTCTGGCACTTCCTTGCTTGGCGAACCATGCCTCAGTTTCCCCATATGTAAAATGTGTCTAAAAGTACTACCTTCCTCCTAGAGTTGCTGAGGAGCTTAGATAATGCAAGTAGAAAAATGATTACGGTGCCAGTGTGTAGCTGGTATTGACCTGTGGAATAGCACAGATGTATGGAGGAGAATGTGTACATTAGCATAACAGACATTTCCAAAGTGTGGAAAAGGATCCATTAATAAGTCAGAGGATGAATTCATATATGGGCTACCCAGCACTAATTGGGCACCAACTGTGCACCAGGTACTAGCTGACTCCCAGGGGCCCTGAACCGGAAGCTGAATGAAGCCGGTGGGGCCCCGCCCCTCGCACCCTGTAGGGCACTTGCTGTCAGCTGCAGCGAAAGCAGAAAGGCAGCGGGAGGTGGGGTCAGGCCAGCTTCATGGGAAGCTTTTCAAAGCCCGGATTCTGAAGGGCTTCCTGTTTTCTCAACCTAGGAAACCAGAGGAGTTGATCCTTAATGGAAACTTTCCACAGCCTCAGCTTTCTAAAAATAGCGGGTGGGCAGAGATGCTGGCACCGAGGCCGCGCAAGAGGGTCGTTTCCTTTCTCAGAACACAGCGGTGGGAGGGTGGGGCGCTTTTCAAGCAGGCAGAAGCGGTTTTCCCTCCCCTTGGATAAAAACGTTTCTGCTTTCTGAGAGCTACTTTCAGGTAGAAGCGAAGCTGCATCTGGAAAATTCCATGAACACTCTGCATTTAGACCCTGTCACTGTTGGGGGCGGGCAAGGTGGCCCTGAAGTTCAAGCCCCACCAAAACCTCTTTGGTTAGGAACCAGGAACCTCCTCTTTCTGAAACCTCAGAGCTTGCTGCTTGGGCTGTGAACAGGGAGAAACTTCTAGAGCAGAAACACTGGCTAGGTATTGACTCGGTGGAGCCATGTCAAGCTGTTCTGAGGGGCGGGGGGGTTCTCAGCTGCTTCGTACAGACTCCATCTCCGGCCTGTACGGAGGGCCCACGCTTCTCATGCCCTTATGAATCAATCCATGATGTCTGGCATGACGTTTCTCCCTTTCTCCTCCCCCCTTTACAGTCTCCCCACCCTGCCTCCTTGGCGAGGCTTGCCCTGGTGGCATCTGCAGGGGCCGGCCAGTTGGGTTCTGTGCCCTCAGCTCCTCCATTTACCAGTTCCTGGCAACTCAGTATCTGTCGCTCTGGGTATGTTCTCATTCCCTCTGCAGTCCTAGCCCTTAGTGCCTTGGGGCGTAGGAAGTACTCACCGCACTTACTAAGGAACAAGAATATGCAAGTTTAGAAAGGGGTACAGAAACTTCAGGTCACAAGGTCAGAGCTGGGACTGACCCCATGAGGCCTGGGTGCTGAGCCATCTCCTCTATGGCTGCCATCGGCATTTCATTCATCCAATAAACGTTCCGAGCATCTACCCTAGGCCAGTGATCGTACCTCTTCCCAGACTGGGCCATGTGCATTCTCCAAATAGCTCCCTTCCTCCTCGTCCAAATCCCCACTTCTCTTCCTGCCGCTCTTCTCACGCTGTCTCTTCCTGGAAGCTGCCTCCACCTTCCTGCCGTGGTGGTCTCACTCTGCTGAATTCTCAGCAGTTCCCACTCTACCAGCCAGGGCACTGTGCGCCCAGCAGGTGCCTGTTCATGCCTGCATCCCGGCCCACCGCAAGGACCCCGCACCATCAGCCTAGGTCCATTGGCTCAGGGAAGCTGACTGTCCTGTCATCCAGCTAACAAATGGGTTGCTGTCCGGAGCTTTTTTCTCTACAGAAGGATGTGAGCCGCTTGCTGAGGGCTCTGGCCAGGCTCTGCGCAGCACCAGGGGCTATGAAGTAATTCTCACGCCAGCCCTAGCAATTTTTCTGGATGGGGAGGTAGAGACAGGCAGTCTCTTACCATAGCAGGTGAAGAGGGATTGGGATTTGAACCCAGGATTTAATTAACCCATATGCTATGTGGCCTACACAAGCAGTAGGTGACTTTGCAATGAAGTTCAGTAGTCGTCACCTTTCTTCATGTGTTCTGTGAGATTGGGGACAGGCCAGGGCAGCCTGTCCTTAGTTAACAGCACAGAGCGAGAGGTCACGTGGCGAGGCGACCAGGCAGGTGCTCTGCCCGGGGGAGCATCACTTTCTCGGAACAGAATCGAGGCCAGTGGTGGCCAGTGTGCCAAGCACTCTGCTCACCCTTTGCGGTGCCATGATGAACAGACGACTGCTGGAGAATGTGTCATAACCTCAGGGTGACCGCTAAGCCTGAAGCCAGAAAGGAAAAGATGGACAAATTTTTTTTTGAGACAGGATCTTGCTCTGTCACCTGGCTACGGCATAGTGAGCTGTGATTGCACCACTATGCTCCAGCCTGGGGGACAGTGTGAGACCTTGTCTCAAAAAAAAAAAAAGTTTTAAAAAGCATATATATATAATAAAAATGGCTGGCTGTAGGCATAAAATGAAGGTATTTTTTCTGTAAATGACCAGATGATAATTTCAGCTTTGTCTGCTCCGTGGTCTCAACTACTGTTAGTGTAGCATAAAAGCAGCTGTAGGCGATATACAAGCAAAGGGACATGGAAATGGCCCAATAAAACTTTATTTACCAAAACAGGCTGGGCTCCAGATTTGGCCTGAGAACTGTATTTTCCAACCCCCAGTGTATACCAATGGCGAAGAAAAGGAAAGCAGGGTGTTCTCTCTGCCTTCCTTTTGGGGGAGGCAATCTGGAGAAGCCGCTGCCTCTTATTGTTCAAACAATTCGGGATTGATAGAGTGGTAAATTTCTAAAAACTAGGCCTGACTTCTGCTAGCATCCCACTCTGCCGTGGGAATTTTCTGATGTGCTTGAAGGCCCAGACACCTGCATTCTGACTCCCTTCTTTCCTTTATCAGACCCCAGAGGTTCTCAAACGTCTTTAGCTTGCTCGGGATTACATAAAACACTGTACGTGCAATTTAAAGGGCCATCAAGGGTGATTTTTAGTCTAGGCCCTTTTCCCCTTAACTGCTGACTTTGGAATTCAATCCCCTGGGAAAGCAACAGAAAGGAGCGCAGATAGGACGGGTCCTGCCTTTCTTTCAAACGTCAAGCATGTTTTATAAAATCTGGTGAGACCACATGAGTGCCCACGAGAGCCGGGGCCCAGCCACAGCCAGGAAGACACTCCTCAAGGCACTGGCCCTCCCCCCACCAGCGGCTTCCTCGCTGCACTACCTTGCCAAATTCACTCCCAAGACCCCCACGCTTGGGTCAGGATGGATGACCAAAAGCAATGATGTACTCTCTGGGCTCTTCTGCCTCTGGTCTGGGAGAAGCTACAGTGAAGGCCAAGAGGGAATTTCAGGGTCAAAACTTTGCTCCTGAGTGACCAGGCCTGCTTTCCCCGGGAGTGCTGGTTTGAGCCTTCCCCTGTGACTTCTGTACCGAAACTGAAAAGAAAAACCCCTCCCAGGGCTCTGCTGTGCACTTGCTTGCTCAGTAACTTTCCAGCCTCTCATCCACTCCAGCTACCTCAGCCTGCGGGGCTGCCACAGAGGACTGTGGCCCAGAGCCATGGGGGTGTCTGAAGAGTTCTGCGACAGGGCAGCCCCTCTGGGTGGAAGGGGCTGAGCTGGAGGCCCAAGCCTTCTTGCTGCACTGCCCTTTGACAAGCTCCCTAAGTGGCTCACGCGCTCAGCACTGATATTTTACTTGCATTTTTATCATCCAATTCCTTGGATGCAAAGCCCTCAGGAGGGACCGTGGCACGTGGTGGGTGTTTAGCAAACATGCACTGGTGGCATCACTGCCTGGTGCCAGGTTTTGACGATCACTGTTGAAGACTGTGCTGGAGCAACACCCTCCCCACTAAGGGTTCCTTCTGCTACTGGGACAGGTTGGTACATGTCGGCAGGCCCCGTCCTCTGGGAAACGTGATTCTGAGATGTCAGCTACTGGGTGTTTCTGGTGGGATTTCAGATTAGACCGTCAGTGAGATGCTGCCAAGGACTCTGGACCCGGCCTGGGATATAACGAACCCCCTTTCACGGGCAAAGGGAACATTCAGACGCCATGGCCCAGCGAGCACGAACACTGGCCAACTAGGTGCCCACCCTGTGCTGGGCCCTGAGTGTGCTTGTTAGAATGTGGAAAGGATTAAGTAAGAGCCACAGCATCTAAGAAGCTGAGGCACAGAGAGGTAAAGAGACTTCCTCAGTATCCCACAGGGACGCTGTACCCAAAGAGCCTCCTGAAACTTGCATTCTGTTTCAGCTACTGGACTCTTCCATGGAGGCCCCATGGCCAAGGCCAATCAAGGTGGCTCTACTGGTGGTAGCTGGGGAGGGGCTCACGGCTCCAGCCTCAATTCGAGAGGCTGATCTCAAATCCAGAGACCGAGGAGCACATTATAGCTGTTAAAAGCACACGACAAGAAAGCCCGCAGGGGGAGCTGAGGGGCTCAAGAATGGAAATCAGCAAAGACCAGGTGCACTGACTGCTATCCCACCGTGATACCCCGCCACTGACAGACGGCCCGACTGCACTGGACACAAGGCGAAGTGTACGAAACCGAGGAGGAGCAGCTCGAGGCTCCGCCGACAGTGCCACCTTTTCCCGTGCAGGCCAGCCCTGGGAGAGCATGCAAGTCCCCCTCTTCTCCCACCCCAGAGAGGTGGGGCCCCGCCCTTCATTAAGAGCAAGAAACGGTATCTGTGAGGATGGATGGAAAATGAGAAGAGAAGGGCCTTCAGGTATTACAGTAACTTGGATTTTTTTTTTTTTTTGGTAAAAGAAAACTTTAAGGAAACACACAGCTGGAAAACAAAAGGAGAAGCAGAAGATGTCAATTACCTTTAACTTTGATTGCTTGGATCAAAGATCACAGTCACTCTGTTTCATAATATGTTTTGTATCCAGCTAAGGTGTGTGTCTATCAGCTCTGAAAAAGATTTGTAAAACCAATTTTGAGAAGAAAAAAAAAGTCACCTTTGATCTCTACTATGCTTCCAACTCATGCCAATATCATCCATTTAATGGGCATCTCTTAACTTGGAACCACGCAGAACCCAGGAGAGAACTTGACCCTTGGCCGTACAGATTCGGCCACGTCTTTCTGTGGCAGCGTTAACCCGACACCAGGTAATCACCACCTGAGATGAGGGACTTTGTGCAAAGTGCGGCAGCCAGACAGCATGTGACCAACTCCAGAGAGAAAGCTGCTGCAGTCAAGGCCAGGGTCGCCGGGGTCTACTCAGTGTCATCCTGCTTCAGGCTTCCTGCACATACGAAATTTGGCCCCAGTTTCTTTTTACTAGTGATAGCACCTCAGTGGTCATGTAAATTCATAAAACTGCAGATTTGCTTACTTTTTTTTTGGATGACAAAATGTAGCTCCCACCTGATCAGAACAATGAGGACACTTAAAAACAGACGATTCAGGGCTCCTTTTCAAGCCATCCTATCACGTTTTTCTCTTCAATGTTAGATAACCAGCCCCTCCTTCCATCTGTACCAGGCCTAGAGCTTTCAGAACACTGACAAGGCCCGAAACCACTCCGAATGCCTGACTTACTCGTTTCCTGGGCTCAATTTCCTACAGGAAATGACGCAGCACGGTTAGCATCGTGGTCAAGTAAACCAGGATGCTCTTGCAAGGACAGGTGCGTGCGCCCCAAAATCTCACTTTCAAGGGGGAGAACGTTTGGTAAGTGAGATCTCTTTAGCAGTTCTGCAGGGACAGGCCCGAATTTCCAAATGTGGGGCTCTGATAGGAATTGGTTGGGTACCGGCTGCTACAGTACCTGGGACATCTTGTACCTGGGACAAGATAAAAAAACTCATCTGTCCTCTGTAGTAGCTTTGGACCTATATTTCGGGCCATCTCCTACAGCAAAAATTCAAGGTACATGTGGCCCTAAGGCAGCTCCCTTCCCTGCTTCCACTATAAAGTAGCTTGTTCCAAATCCAAGAGCAAAAGGCATTGTTCACTCCAGGCCTCAAAGTACCACCTCTATCCTGACAATGGAAAAATCAATATTCGTAGCCCAGAGCAGCCCCCCTGAACCTCAGGTATAGGCATCTAACTTCCCGCTGGGCATCTCAGCCTTAGCGTGGCCAAAACCAACCTCTGGATCCGCACTCCTCCTCCCCAAATAAGCCCGTTGTACATGTTCCCCTCATAGGAAACACTCGCCCCTTCCAGTTGTTCGGTCCCACCTTGGCGTAGTCCCTGACTCCTTGTTTAGCGCCCACATCCCCTCCACAGCTTAAATGCTCTGGACCTACCGGAAACCACCCACCTCCACTCCTGCCGCCTGTGCTAGGTCCCCTGGCCCAGTGGCAGGTTGGTGCTTTTGGAACTTAAGTTAGAGCACGCCACGCCCCATCTTACTCAACTGTTATTTCAAAGCGTTATAATGGTGAAGATGGAGTGAGCTCAGGCAATTTCACCCCCAAATAAGACTCCTTGGTATAAAAGAGTATTTTGAATTGAAGGCCCTTAAAAAGCAACAGACTTTGGAAGGGGCTTTCTCTCCGTCTGCATAAAACCAGGCGGACTCATCAACTGCCTTTCCTCCCCCTCCCTATCTCGCTGCATTGCAGGAAAGATCAGGAAGGCAGCCAGACCTGGCAACCCCTTCCAAAGATAGTATCTCTCTCTCAGCATTCTCCCTAGCAATCACTCACCAGAATTACTTTCATTTTAGAGGGGAGGGGGAGATGAGGAATGTAAACATAAACTTTTGGACCCCACTGGGCAGTCACTCTGTGATTCTCCCCATGTGCACGGCAAGCAAATCTCATCAGAGAATTTTCCTGTCTTATCCACACAGACTCATTCCAGTAGCACCTAGGAGGTATCAGGTGTCATGCACAGGTCTGAGGTCACACCCTTGGAGGAGAAATTCAAATCCACGTGGAACCCCAGGGACTGTGTCCTTAACACCATCAAACACAGAACCGCACGTTGCCCGGTGTTGGCGTGGCAGGTGGGGCACACTTGTTCTATCTTGGCGGACTCAAAAATCCTGAGAAACCCAGCCCTGTCCCCTCCTCAGAGAAATAGAGAGCATCAAGCTGATGGTTTGTCTACAGTGTTCTGAGGTGCAGCTTCCTGATTAGTCACGGAGTTTCAGTCTTTGCTTCCTGGTGGAGGACGGGGCCTCCAGAGCCGGAGGAAGGACCTGTCTTACTTGGACTAAAGCCCCAGACCACCGGCAAGCACCCTCCTGCCCAGGTGGCTGTTCCCTCTGCCGCCTTTAACCTTCACAGCTGCCTGGCGGGGAGGGGGCGGTGATGCCCGTTTCTCAGGTTGAGCTGTTGAGGCAGAGAGCAAGGGGGTGACTTGCCCAGGAACAGGCCCTAAGCATTGGGTACCAGTCCCAGACTGGGATTTCCCACATTTGAAAGAAGCTCCTAGAACAAAGCCCCTCCTCAGGAAACAAGTCTATGTAAGTTGCACTGAGCCTCAGTTTCCTCAGCCACGAGATGGGAATAAGAACACCTCCTAGAGAGGTCACTGGGGGGATCGCAAGAGACACTATAGAGCTGGTTCACTGTCACGTGTTCATTAACTCTACGAGATGGTTCCCTAACGAAGGAGGATGGGGGAGAGAGAGATGAAATGAGATAAAGACCAGTCCAAAGGGGGCCACTGCCACAACCAAGAACCTGATTGCATTTTCCTGCACATTGAACGGGAAGCTCCACTGATCTGGGTGACCGTGCTGGTCAGTAACGTGAAGGGGGCCATCGAGAGGAAAGGCGGCATTTAGAGTTACCATGTGCTCCTTAGGTGCCACCCACAAATCCTCCCAGAGACCGAGAGGGGCAGCCTGCTCTTAGAATCACCGCCTGCATCTTGTGGTCTTTTACGGACACCTGCACAGTGGCTTTTACCACCCGGACATCAACTGGTGAGTTACCTCACTCATCCTGCGGTCTAGATCACCGATTAGCTCAATCAACCCGGATCGCTATTACGAAAGCACGATGGGTCAACAAATAGCCTTTACTGACAAAAATGCAGACCCAAGAATCTGTCACCTTAACAAGTTATCCAACCAGCTTCCCAGACTTCTGAGATCACAGGCACGGCGGGAAGCCCTGTGTGACTCCGTGTCATGGAGTTGAAACGAATTAGAGGTTGGGCTAAGGGAGGTCCAATATCACAGTTCCACAGTGAATGCAGCCGCCCCCCTTAGCCAGGATGGAACATGCGACCTCCTGCATTCTCTGGAGAAACAAGTCATGACTGTCTCTAAACTAAGCTGCCCTAGAAGGAAGGCCCGACCAAGGGTGTCAACTCCAGACCTGAGCTGAGGTCACCCCTTCTGCCCGGTTCCATTCCCCAGTTCAGCAGAATTTCTTGTGATTACAGGCAGCTAAGCTACCCCTCCCCTATCAAGCAACCACACGGCCTCTGAAGCAGCAACCGCAGGCAGGAAAGCACTCGAAACACACCACGCTGCTTCCTTGTCCGTCTGTTGGTCTGTTGCCGCCTTGACCCAAAACCTCTGCTAAGCAGCATCAGCCGCAGAGTGAGCACAGCAAAATAACTTGTGCTTTCAAAGGAAAAAAAAAAAAAAAGGCAAAAGGAAAGCACTTGTTACTACATTGAGTTGAGATTTCAGGAAAGAAACAGTGATCCAAACCCACAAGTCAGCCTGCAACCACAAGTGAGATAATAAAATAAATACCTAATTGTTTCGGAAGCTGTCTTTCTCCTTGGGGGTTGGAGGAATTAAGCAAACGTTTATTTTAAAACATTTGTGTTTACTTCTTTGCTTATCCATGAGAGATGGAATCGAGGCTGGAGACGGTGGATGAGCAGGTGGAAATAAGAAAGGTTTCCACCCTCACCCACTTTCCTCGCATCACAGAGTCCCACAGAACTTCCTGCTCACCTGGGGACAGGTCTAAAACCCCTGGCCGGGCTTTATGAGACCTTTCCTTTGAATGCCAGCATGGCCCCAGCTGCTGGGTAGCTGTCGGCTCCTCCAACCCAGCCTCCATCTCACCCTCCCATGAATTCACCTTCCAGATCATTCCGTGTCCTCCATGTATGCCATGACCAGCTCGCAGCACAGCCCCAACACGGGATACACACGTGCTCTCAAAGCCCAATGTAAGCCCACGTCCTGTAAGAACGTGGCCACGTCACACTCCCTTCCAGGACAACTTCTGATCTTTCCTACACATTTCAAGTCTTGAATTTCCTGCAAAAGATCTCAACCATGTCTGCCTCCCCATCTTCCAGATTTACAAGCAAGAGAAGCCACTAGTGGTTTAGAACAAAATTCCTCAGGGTCAGAGCAGGGACCAGGCTCTGTCTTAAATTTCTCTAAGGGAGACAGGCCTGGCCCTTGGACTTACTGCGATCGACTCAAAGGCTGCCTGGAGTGACCAGCAAGGACCATGTGTGACATTGCACCAGGTGTCCCTAAGAGACAGGAATTCTCCCAGGACACACAAAGCCTTAACTTCTGATTCACTCCCTGGTCTGGGCTGAGCTGTGTCTCCACCAAATTCATGTGCTGAAGCCCTAACCCCTAATGGGATGGCTTTTGGAGATGGGGCTTTTGAGAGATGATTAGGGTTAGACAAGGTCAGGAAGGTGGGATGAGTGCCCTTAGAAGAAGAGTCAGTCTCTGTCTCGCTCGTGGTGAAAAAGGTGGCCGTCTGCAAGCCAGGAGGAGGGTCCTCACCAGGACCTGCTCTTGGCACCCTGTGTCAAACTTCCGGCCTCCAGAGTTGTGAGAACATCAGCTTCCACTGTTTAAGTTACCCAGGCTACGGCGTTTTGTTACGCAGCCTGAGCTGACCAATACAGTCCCCTAAGCACATTCCTCTCTAATGTCTCGGCCTACGCGCACGTGGCGGGCATCGGCCAGCAAAGTTGTGAGGTTGAGTGACTTGCCCGGCATCCCACGGCAGGGCTGAACAAGGAGCAGATCCTGATGTCCCCACGGCCACACTTTTGTGCATCCTGGCTCCACACCTTGGGGTTGGTGGGGAGGTGGCTCTGTTCTCAGCATCCGAATCCTGCTTCTGGCCTGCAGCTGGCCTCAAATCTCCCCCACCCCCATTCCTCCTTAGCTCTGCTGCTCTCACAAACTCAGCCTCTACGTTTCTGGTCAGGTTATTAGTCTCTGAGGTGGGGGCTTGGGAGAGGGGCCACGCCCCAGGGACGAGTCACAGGGAAACCCGGACTGCTTGGCTCCAAATCCCAGCTCTGCCATGTCCTTTCATGGGACTTGAGGCAAATCCTCCACCTCTGTAAAAGGCGGGCAACGATCATTCCTAACTTTTAAAGCCTTTAGATGGAGCCAGTGAGTCAACACGTGCAGGGTGCTTCAAACACGCAAGGCACGCGGTTAAGATCTCTGCATGCAATTACTCATCGAGGGGATGGGGCCAATCTTACATCCTTGAGCTTCAGTTTCCTTTCTGCGATATGGGACTGAATCTACTTGGCCCAATGCCAAGCTAAAAATAACCAGTGTTAGCGGCTGTTCCTGTTACCGTCAGTAATACGTCCTAGCCCAATGCACGGACAACCTGATGAGCGAACTGAACTGATGAGACGGCCAGTCCACCTCTTCTACCAAGGCACTTTCACCCCGGACGCTATTTCTGCATTTTCAGAGTGGGTGTGCTCTCAGGGCGCTGTGCTCTCAGAGATGCCTTTTCACATCCTGCTGAGAGGGGCCCCTCCCAGCCCTCACTGCACCGACTGCACGGGGCCAGCGACACACGAACAGCGCTCTGAGTCACCAACACGCCCTGCAAACCAGAGGCCTCCGGAAGCCTGCCCAGGCAGCAGACCCGCACAGCACCCAGCTGCCAGACGTCTTATGAGCAAGGCCTCAGGGCTTACGAGAAAGATGCCACACCACATCCCGAACTGTCCCCAGTTCTCAGGATGAGTAAACATGGCAGTTCTGAGACTTTGGTTTCGAGAAAGAGGCAAAGCTGATAATTTAGAGGACAGCACGTCATTGGTACATGATCAGCTTGTAGCTGAGAAGGCACCGAGCCCCACGGTGACAAGAGGAGCCGCCTGCCTCCAGGAAGATATTCATCCTGCTCTGGTCAAGCAACACGAGACAAGCCGTGTCCCCAAAATCGGATTCCTAGGGCCTTAATCCCAGCACCCTCCTTGTCCCCAGGACCACCCTCCACCACTAGACTTCAACGACGCCTTGCAGAACCCCAAGTCCACGTGCAGTGTGACGCCACCAAGGGGCTGCGGGAGCCGCACCGGGGGAGGAGGGCTGCTCTTCAGGCCTCAGCCGGAGACACTGCTTAGACTGGCGGCTGCAGGTGGCCGAGTTTACCTGCAGAGTTCCTAGAGAGCCGTGGGCGTGCGGGTCCCAGGGCTCCACCTGTATCATCTCGCTGTGCCCCACCAATGTGTCTGTCGGCACATGCCCATGTTCGTGGCAGCCTGGCGTTAGACGGGTCGGAGTGAGCCCCGCAGACACGCTGTCACGAGCACAGCCTCTCAGCTGTGCGAGGTCAGCACGGCAACGAGTCCTGGTTTTTCGGGAGAGGGTAGCACAGCTCAGACCCCAGGTGTATCTGGAAGCCCATGACATTTTGACGCCGACCCCTCACTGGGTTGTGCTGGCCTCATAAAGGCAGGGACCTCGTCTCTCCCTCCCACTGATGCACCCCCAGCACCTAGGACAGAGCCCAGCACAGAGTAGGTGTCCGGTACAAATTTCAGGGAGGGATAATCGGGTGAAAGAATAAAACCCACCTCCACATTGATTGGATTTCACCAGAATTTTCCCAATTAGGTCTGGCTTTCAAATGCCTCCAGGAGCTGGTCTGAAACCTGGCGGGAAGCTTGGTGGCCGAGCTGGCAGTGGTTGGACCGGGGCTGGCGTGGCCGAATGGCAGTGAGGCAGCCCAGCAGTGCCAGCCAGGGCGGGTCCTCCACTCACCCGCCACTAGCTCCTCGGCCACCGGGCTCCCGGCCCCTCAGGCTGCAGAGGCAGGACCCCGGGCTGGGGGTGGGGTGGGCACAGAGGCAAGTAGACAATGTGGGTGGACAAAGGAGGAGGTGGTCTGGGGGCGCTGGGGCAGTTGTGGGTGCCGGGGAATGGGGGGAGGAGGCGCGGGCTTTGCGTGGCGGCCTCAACGTTGCTACAGCGGCCACTGACCAACAGCCCTTTCCTTCCTGGCAGAACCCGGGACAGAGGCCACCCACGCCGACGACTTGCTTCCCAGCCTCGCTGCAGCCAGGACGGACGTCGGATGCCGCGGTGACCGGTGAGATATTAGACGAGTGTGCAGGGCGCACACTAGTGAGGGAGGGGACGTGGGGAGAGCTGCCCGCGCTGTCTCCGGTGTTGGCGAGTGAGCGGTGACGCTCGGGACTGCAGTGGTCACCGGTGTCCATGTGAGCAGGCACTGTCATCACTCAACGAGATGGGACATTGCTGAGCAGTTGTACCAGCCTAGATACCTGCCCCCAGCCTCACCTCTTTTGACATCTGAAATAACAAGCCTCTTTTGTCAGGTGTTCTATCAGTTACAGATGAAACCTCCTGATATAGAATAATAGTTATTATTTTGTTAATTTATGCAGTGCTTTCTACACAGCATGTTACATACGTTTATTTAATCTTCATGGTAATCCCGTGAAGTAGGTATCAACTGTTCCCATTTTACAGATGAGAAAACTGAGTCTCAGAGAGATTAAGTAACAAACCCAGGAGATCCAGCTATTAAATAGTAGAGCCGTCTGGCTCAAGCTACCTGAAGTTAGAAATTCTTCTCTAATCACCACCTGGCAACCAGCATGTGCTTCTTTCAATGCAACTCTGCACAAAGACTGGTCCTTGGGAGACCCCAGAGTTTTTTTCCCAAGAAATCACCCCTATAGCACATAAGGAAAATGGGGGTGCTCTAACATATATGGTGTTAGTTCTGGTTAACCTGGAGGAGGGGATGAGATTTAAGAAGCAAAGTGTGGCCTGGCCCAGGGTGCATATCTCAAGGGGGAGAAGGTGCTTCCACATCACAATAGTTAAATAAAGCCAAGGCCTGGGCCCCGAGATGAGTGACTGGAGACCTCCCGGCTTGCTTCTGTCGGCTACATTCTCCAGCAGAAGAGGAAAGTTTAAGCTCACTGCCCACAAGCCCACCAGCACCTGTGTTTCTAGACCTAACGGAGCCCGAGCCTTCCCGTGGCATTATCTGATTCTGGCTTTGGGCTCTGGTGGCCGTCTGCAGAACACAAAAGGCACCCTCTCTCCAGACAGGGTGTCACCATCTCAGCTCCACAGCTGGAGGCCTGATAGGGAAGTCCAGGTCTCCAGAGGGTGACAGGAGTGAGTGGCCTCCACGGCAGGGGCCTGGGTGTCTTGAACACCCGCTGGCCTCATCAGAATCCCATTTCGGTTGGCTCCACCTAACTCCCTGCCAGCACTAAGCCACTGCCAGGACCCAAGGATGCCACGTGGCCTTGGGAGAGGCCACTGCTTTAAAACTGAAGATCACACCCCTCTCTCTCTCTCCCTGGTCCTGCGGGCTTCCTTAGTGCGCTCTGGACACGCCACATGTGCTCACGACCCCGTTTGCTGTTCCTCTCCCTAGAATGCACTTTCCTTAGACATTTGCACGGTTCTCTTGTTGAGATCTCAGCTCAAATGTCACCTCCTCTGAGATGCTTCCTTTACGGGCCTCCCCAGCACATGCAAGTCTGCTTTTGCTTCTTGCAGAGCACTTAGCACCACCTGGATTTATCATTTGTATGTCTGCACCGCACGTTCTACGTGGGCAGTGACTCTCAGCCTTTTTGTTCGCTGTGCCGTCCCCAGCAGTGAACGGTAAGTAGCTGTTGGGTGAATGAATGATTAAACAAAAGAATGAACAAACGAACAAAGAAACCATGGCTTCTGGGTACTGGCAACCCAGTGCTGACTTCGTTGTACAAACTGTGGACTTCTGCAATGCTCGTCTTTGCAGAGCAGGTTCCAAGAGAAATGGCGAGAAATCGCACTTCGTGGTCCCAAAGGAGAATACGCAGCCTCTGAGCTTTTGGTCACACGGTCCTCCCGCCTGGCACGCCCGCTCCCGGCCCCTCCTCTGACTAGGGAAATCCTGGCCCGAAAGTTCCATGAGGGCCACACCGCCCAGAGCACCTAGCGCCAGGCGTGGTGCCCGGAAGGAACGTTACACCACACGGCAAACGGGCTTAGGACGGGAACTGTGCGGTCCGGGACCCTAAACCTTCATTTTCCACTCAGGAGGAGAAACTGTTTCTCCATTTGCGAACTGCTCTGTCCCGAGCCTATTTCATACGCCCACTGGGACGCGGCTAGAAGTGAAAAGACCGGGGCAGGCGGGAAGCAGGTTTTAGGAGCAGCGGATCCAGAGCCGCTGGGGGTGGGAGGGTCGGCGTCCCAGCCAAAGCCCTGCGGCCGCGTCACCCTGACCGCGCAGCCTCCGGGGGAGGGGAAGACAGGCTGCAGGCCCCCCGCCGGCTTGCAGGTGTACCCCAGCCCGTGCGGCAGGGTGGTGGTTGGGAGTGGCAGTGAGCCCCTGCGAGAGGTGGCCCTTTCCTTATTTCTGTCATGAAAGACAACCTAGAGCAGGCTGTGGAAAAACTCAGCACTGTACAATGTCCCTTTTTCCCTAACTGAGCTAGAGATTTAACTGACGTGAAGTTGATCTAAAATTCAGTGCCATTCGGTAGAGCCCGACAAGCTCACTCTGACGTGGACACGGAAAAGGCCATGAACAGCCGGGACGCTTGCGAGGAACCACGAGCTGTGGCTGGGCCTGCCAGAAATCAAGCATTTCTACAGAGCTGCTGCAACGAAGGCAGTGTGCACTGTGTCCCCGTAAATACGACGATTTGTCAATTGTTTAAAAGGACAGTGGTGTTATTGGCTGGACACAAACTGACCTACGGAACGGAGCCCAGGAGGAAGCCCACGCTCATATGGGACTACAGGCCGTGGGGCAAGGATGGACTTCGTGATAGGTGGCCCTTGACAAGTGTTATCTATAGGGAAAACGACGAAATGAGAACCTTCCCTCGCACTGGATCACAAACGCAAGTGTGCAGGGCAAGACTGCAACATGTTTGGAGGACAAAATAGAATCTCTTCATGACATCTGGGTAGAGAAAGATTTCCTAAACCAGTACTCTAAACTGGAGTGAGCCTCGGAATCAGCTGGAAGGCTTGTCAAAGCACAGACTGGTGGACCCACACCCCCAGTGTTTCTGATTCAGCAGGTCTAGGGCGAGGCTAAGAAATTTGCATTTCTTTTTCTTTTTTTTTTTCTTTTTGAGACAGAATCTTGCTCTTGTCGCCCAGCCCCAGAGTAGACTGCGGTTGCACCATGTATCTCACAGCAACCTCAAACTCCCGGGCTCAAGCGATCCTACTGCCTCAGCCTCTCAAGTAGCTGGGACTACAGGCATGCGCCACCATGCCCAGCTAATTTTTTCTATATATTTTTAGTTATCCAGATAATTTCTTTCTATTTTTAGTAGAGACGGGGTCTTGCTCTTGCTCAGGCCGATCTCGAATTCCTGAGCTCAAGCAATCCTCCTGCCTCAGCCTCCCAGAGTACTAGGATTACAGGTGTGAGCCACCGTGCCGGCCTAAGAATTTGCATTTCTAACAAGTGCCCCAGAGATATGATGACGATGACACATCTTGGGTGGCACCATCGTAAACTATACTCAAAAAACTCACACCTTTCAGAAAACGAATTTAACTACAAGTTTCTGTTCATCAAAAGATACCATTTTTCATACACCCACTAAGCCAAAAACTTTAACCATCTGACAGTATCGAGTGCCGTGAGGATGCAGAGCGACGAATTGCTCGTGTGCTGCCCGCGGGAGTGTAAACGGTGTGACTGATAACTCGGCACTGTCTGTCAAAGCGGATCAAGCAACCGCACTTGCAGGCACAGCCCTGAGGAAACTGCAAGGCTCTTTCTCTGTGTCCTGGTGCACACAGGCAGACGGCACTGTCAGTGACAGCAAAGAGGAAAAGCTGGAAACGAAATGCACCCCCCATCAGCAGGATGGATAGATGAGCTCCATGATGGAATACTATGCGGCACGGAAAAGGAAGGAATTATAAACACAGCAAAGACAGTGAGTGCATTTCCAGAACAGTGTTGAAGGGAAAAGCAAGTTACAGAACACTGCTCCCAGAACAACTGCATGTACATAAAGTTCTCAAGCATGCAAAACTAAATATATTGTGTAGGTAACACACAGTGTGGTAAAATCATAAGGAAACGAAAGTGACGAACACAAAGGTCAGGGTAGCAATTACTCTAAGGTGGGAGTGGAGGAGATATGTTTGAAATCACACGCTGAGTCCAGATCTTGGGCATCGGCTGTAAACGTCAGAGATAAGACCCCCAGACCCCATGTGTCTCCTGATGGAGACATGCTCCACTGATGCGGTGATCTTGCCCAAAGCATCAAAGCCGAATCTGATCGAGCCTCCAGATCCAGCTGCCAATTCACAGGAAATACGAGGACAGAGCAACAGGTTAGGTGACGCCGTAGAACCACAATCTGCGAAACCCAGACTATGGGAGATTCCACAGGACAAATCACCTGGCTTTTTTGGCACAAAGATGCCAGGGGAGCAAAGATGAATGGGGTCTGGACAGACGAAAGAAACTGAAAAGACATTTCAAACAGTCATAATATCTGGTCCCTCCTTGGATCCAGACTCAGGCAAACCGGAAAAAGAAAAAAATGAAGGCACCTATGAGGCAACTGGAAATTTGAGCATTGAGTTTTACAACATGCAAGAACTCTTCTTTTTCGTGTGATAATGCTATGGGGGGAGAGTTTTGTTTTTCAAGTCATCTTCCAGAGAAGTATAACTGAAAGGTTTGCATGTATGGTAACATTTTTGAAAAAGACAGGCAGCTCCAAGGTAAGGCTAACCCTATTCTTCTTTAAACTTGGGGGCGGGGGTAGGTACACAGTACATATTCTTGTTATGTGTGTTTGTATTGTTAACATATTTATATTTAATAAAAGCAACTCAGTACTTAAAGGAAGGGAAGGAGGAAGAGGAGGAGGGAGGAAGGGAGGAAGCGGGGAGAGGAAAAGAAGGAGACGGATCACCCTCGTGCCCACCATACAAGAACTGGTGTTCCAGCACATTCTAGCACATGTCGGGGTCATCCAAGCACCCTTGGGGCAGAAGAAGGTCCCCTCCCTGGTGGCCCTGTCTGATGTCTTCTCCCCCCAGCACCCTGTGTCTTTTCTTCGCAGCATGTCTCACCACCTGAAATACATTTCTTTGTGGCATTTCTTCTTCTTCCTCACTGGACTGTAAGACCCATGGGGCAGGGACCTCACCTCATTTACGCAGCACCCGCCAATTTATCTGGCGATAGCAGGTGTTGACAAATGATGGTGGTGGTGCTGGTGGCAGCTGGTACAATACAGCATTTACTCCGTGCCAGGCCTATGCTAAGAAACCTATGTGCACTAACCCATTCAATGATCACGACTTCCCATGAGGGAGGTGTTGCTGTTATTCCCATTTTGCAGTTCAGTAAGTCAAGGCTCGGAGAGGTGAAGGGACTTGATCCGAGTTACACAGCTAGCAGGTGGCCACGCCATGATTCAGACCCAGGTGGTCTGATTCCAGGACCTACCCTGGACTCCTGCCTTGCTAATAAAGGTTTGTCTAATATTAATAGTAAAGACAGAAGCTTTTTGCTCAGGCCTAAAATGATCTGAATTAACCACTGAAGTTCAAGGAGGACCTGATTAAACCAACTTATTTCTCCTGCCCACACTGGCCCCTGGGCTGTTTCTTTGCGCATACACGTGGTATAACCACACCTGGCCGTACCGCAAACCACAGCGCACGTTACTAAATCGATGCTCTCTGACTTGCTTTCTGCCTGGCACACAGTAGGCACTCAGCAAATGTGTTGAGTGGAACTGACTAAAGCACAAGAATTTGGGGCCAGGATGTAAAACTTCCCAAAACAGTGAGAAAACATCCCATCCCATTTCTCTCTATTAAGAGACCCATCAGCGTGAACGAGTCCCTCTTCGAAATCCGAAGCCCCCACAGGAGGGACATCCACCTTGGCGGGAACTGCTGCAAACAGACGGCTTTCCTTCCAGCCCCGCTGCCAACGCCAGCCTTACAGGGGGACCTTGAACGTCCAAGAACTCCGGTCAGTAAGGAACCAAGGGCTGTGAGATCTGGAGATTGAATTCAGTGAAGTCTTACCAGAGTGGGCCTGGCCACAGCCAAGCAGACGAGAGTCACCTTGGGGTGAGCTCCCGGACACCAGCACACTGTGGCATCACACAGCGGGGGTGAGTAGATTGGGGAAGGGGCCAGCGACCAAAGTAGAGCAAAGCCCACTGCATTCCAAGTCAAAAGGACATTCTCAGAACCTTCTCCCTCATCACAACAGGAACAGGAAGCCAGCAAGGAGGGAGCCGGTGTCCCCTTCTGCAAAAGGGCCAGGGGGCAGGCGGGAGAAGGGAGTTCCAGTTCCTGGGCTGAAGCATGAGTTTCTCGGAACCCTGGCAGCCTGGAAAACACAGAGCCGGTTTCTGTTTTCCACCCCCAGAAACGGCCTGTAACCACAGCAAGAGGAAGGCCCCGCTGGCCGGGTCGGGAGAGCCCTGGTCGGGCCAGGGCTGCAAACACTGCCGCTGTTTATAGAGGGAAGCCCCGGCCGGCTGGGATGCCCAGTTCCTGGGCGCCTGTGGCTACCTCCTGCTTTCTGCCAGATGGGCCCACGGGGACACCATCTCCTTCAGGAGGAGCGGGGAGCTGGAACGCAGCAGTGGGAATGGGGCGTGCGTCCCAGCTGGAGGCCAGCTCTTGGCACGCACAGGGGGCACGATCTTGCGGGTCCCCCTGCAAAAGGAGCGCTTCAGCATCCAAAGTGAGCCCGCGCCAAGCACAACGGAGTAACAAAGGGGACGGGAAGGAGAAACACACGACAGAGCCGCCGGCCGGGTGCATGGAGCTGAGCGCAGTGCGCCGCTCTCCAGGCGGCCGGTCCTTCCCACGCCCCAGCTTTGCCGCCACAACACTGCACGTGGCCTGGCGCCGCTGCAGGCGAGAAGTCAACTTTCGGGTGGGCCCAGCGGCCGGCACATTTTTGAGGGCCTGTCCCGGCCTGGACAGTGGCGGTCCCCAAGCGCCTGCCTCAGTCAATCCATGGCACTTCAAGGCATGGACAACGTGGCGTTGAGAGGGCCCCAGACTCCAAAGCTGTCCTGCCGCGTGGAGCTAAAAGCCTGATTCTGGGCCAGGATGCAGGCGATCGCCCCAGGTTTTACGTACTGTCCAGCCTTGCTAGTGGGTGCTACCGAGTTTTTCATTTGCTCTCCTCACTCCCAGAGGAACAGGCAGCATCTTCTCTCAAAAACACCTAAAGAACATGTGCGGATGCACTCGCTCGCTATGTGCCCTGGGACCGGTTCCTTAACCTCCCTGAGCTACAGTTTCCTCGTCTATAAAATGGGGTAACGACAGCACTGGCCTCGCGGGGCTGTCGTGAGGGTTAAATGAATTAACGCAGCAAAGCCCTAGAAGAGTGTCTGGTAACCAGTAAGTGCCGTCTGAGTACCGGCTGCTATTATTGTTGTTCTATGACAAATAGTTTCAAATCATTTAAAACTATTTTAATGTTTTCATGGATCATACACAGGCAGCTCATGACCTCCACGGCACTCCGGGATACCCATCAATCCCACGAACACCTGGAAGCACCTTCCGTGCGGAGCCGTGAGTAAACGCTGTCAAGGGCTCACTGTGGGCACAGCCAGCTGAGGGGCGGCTGGAGTACAGGCAGATCAGAGACATTAGTCCTCCGAGGGAGGGAGGAAAATGAAAAAAGGAAACACTGAAATGGGCCCATGCATGTCCCCGGGACTCCGATACAGGAAAGAAACCCTCCAGCTGCAGAGAGAAGACCTTGTCAGGGCCTTGAAATGCTGGTGGGACTTCAGAAGGCACAGGAGAGAGGGGACAGCATTCGAGGCAGAGGGCATGGCACAGGCGAAGGTTCAGAGGCAAAAAAGCCTCAGCAGGGCCACATGTCAGCCTCCACCCAAAGCTGAGGAGGGTGGCTGAGAACAATTACGCATCCAGTCGGTAGAGACACGCCCCTAAGCGGAAGTACAAGCTTTCTGTTTCTAAATCCCCACTGTTCACACTGGCCTCTGGGGTTATTTCTAGGGCCGGAAATCTGCCCCTTTCTTTTTAAAAAATGTCTTCTAAGTAATACATACCTATTAAAGAAGAAAAGAGAATCCAAAACAGGGAAATGTCCCCTTCCTGTGACTGCATCTTATTAACGAACACCACTTAGGCTGTTTTCTGGTCTTCTGCAGCTACAGACAGGGCTACAATCAGCCTCCCACATGCCACGCTCAGCGGGGCGTCCAGAGGGACCCTGCCGGGGTCCCTGAAGACACGTGAGGTTCGTTATGGTGCCCGAGTAGGTGGCCTCCACCTGTCCCCCGTGATCCAGGAAAACCAGGAGCTCTGCAGTCACAAAGCGTCTTGCCAGAGGGCACTGCAGGGCCGGGGACCGCGGATGTGGAATAAGCCAGCCAGCCCAGCCCACAGGTGTGCCAGAACATCTAAAGATAAATAGCTAGCAGCGGGGTACTCCGGGCTGAAGGATGTGTGCGCGCCAAACTTGGGCTGATTTTGCCAAACTGCCCTCTGAGAGGTTCTACCAACGTGGATGCCCACCAGTAACGTCTGAGCGGGCATTTCACACCACCTCTCCAGTGCCACTCTTCATCAACCTCCCTTCCCCTCCCTCCCCTTCTTCCTTCCCTGCCCACCTTCCTTCCTTTCGTGCCAGTGTTGCTCATCTCACAGGAGGGAAAAATGGCCCCGGTCTGGACCAGTTCTACGCCAAGCACAGAAAATGATATTCAGAAAACAGGAGTCCAGGGGGAAAGAACAGAGAAGGAGTTTAGACAATCGCAGAGACAGTGAGGACTTGGTTCTGAAATGGTCCAGAGAGAAGGGGGGGCCGGGCCAGGACCCTCAGGCCCCAGAGGACCTGCCAGCTGAGCCTGGGCAGGGCCCTGTTCCGGTCGAGACTTCCCCAGTGCCCCCATCTGGCACGAGGGGCTGTTCCCTCCACCTCTCAGCCCACCGAAGCAGGTGGTCATGGTGAAGGGGTTTCACGTCTCTCTGGAATAAAGGGCCCATTCAACTCTGGAAGAAGCTTCTTGGGAACCACATGAGAAGATATTAAAGAAGGGTTTGCATGTCCCAAATGCAGAGACTAACACGCTTCCAGAGCCCTGGGCAGATGACCATGATGATGAAGCTGACAGTTCCTGTCTGTGGAGCACTTACCCTGTGGCTGACTCTGTTATACTCACTTTCCATGTATCATTTCATTTAAACTTCAAGCGCTGCTATTATCCCCATTTTACAGATGGGGAAATTGAGATCACATTCAGTAACTTGCATAAGGCCACACCCCCGAATTCCTTAGGCAACCAAACAGATTGGGGGGGGTGGGGCCACAGCAGGAATTCACTTTAGCACCAGCTGAGTCTGACATTTCTGCAGGGTGTCCATGTGGGAGGGTCCAGGAGGTGGCCGGAGATCAGTGGGTCTGGAGCAAAAAGCCAATTTTCTGGAATCCCATCAGGTGGGGGAGTGAGCAGGCAGCGGGACCAGGACCAACGCTCCATTCTCTCCACAAAATGACTCGAGACCATTCCTCACCATCGTGTGTCTCTGACCGCCCCTCCCCTGTGCCTCTGGCTTTGTAACCTCAGACACATCCCTCTCTTCCCAGCCTGCTTTCACATCTGTGACACAGAGGTGATAATTAGTCCCTGCCTTTCCCAGGTGTTCATTAAGTGGGAAGGATTGTCGGTATCATTATAATTATTTCCGGTAACACATACCCCAACCTCCAACCTTCCCACCTGCTGCTGACTTCCCTTTCCTCCCAGAATAAAATCCAGACCTCTCACCCTACGAGGCCCTCCATGGCCTGGCCCATCCTTCGAAGGTCCCTTTCACGTATGCCCTGGTCACGGCTCTCAGAGACAGCAGGCCTCTTTCTGTTAAACCACGTTTCTTTCCAACGCTGCACTTTGCGCTTTCTGTTCCCTCTGTCTGAAATTCCCTTCTCTTACATCTCCTCCTTCAGGTCTCAAATCAAGTCACCTCCCCATCTGAAGTCACTTCCTCCTCCCTTGTCATCTTGTTCATTTTATTCAGAGCACTCAGTCCCCTCATCTGAAATTCTCATTTTCTATGGGTTGACTTTTGATTAACAGCCTTCCCTTTACGGAGCAAGCTTTGTTGGGGGAGACCCTGTCCACTGGGTTCACTGCTGTGTCCCAGCACCCAGCACAAAGCCCAGCCCACAGGAGGTACTCAGCGAGTATCTGTTCAAGAGAAGAGAGAGAAATGGGGGAAGCAGAGAATGAATGTGCACCCGTTGATAAGAAGCAAACCAAAGCCAAATGCTCAAACAAAATGCCTCCTAAGTAGCTCCCGTGGCAGCCCGCCAACCCAGCGCCTGCGCATCAGGACTCGGCCCTCCCCGGTGTTTGTGCGGCACCTGACAGCCTACAAATCGCTCCTCACACAGGCCTCGCCCAAGGCCTCATGCAAGGAAGAGGCAAAGGGCTCCCGGTCAGCTTCCTCTGACAACTACTCGCTGACAGCTTCCGACCCTGAAGCCACTGCTGGGCGCCACACCAGGGGGTACACGGTGCCATAGCGAGACACCGGTTCCTGGTGGCTTCACACGCTCAGAGAGTTCCAGGGATCCTCTAGTTGACCGATAACAAGACTCTTGGAAGAGTGGACACTCCTTTCCCAAAACACGCACGGTTTGGTCAACATTCAACATTATAAAGCTGTTGCTTGCACCAGAATTGGGTACTGAATCCTTCAGACGGTAATTCTTAAACTGGGGACGATTCCCCCCTTCCCGCTAACCCCCAAGGGATACTTGGCAGTTTCTGGAGACATTTCTGGTTGTCAGAACTGGGGAAGTGGGTTCCTACTGGCATCTGGTAGGTAGAGGCCAGGGGCAATGCTGAACACCCTGCGATGCACGGGACGGCCCCTCCCACGGAGAATCATCCAGTCTAAAATGCTAACGTGCTGTGCTGGAGTTGAAAATATTGCTTCAGGCAAAAGGTAATAAAATGTTCTGAGATTCCTGGACAGACACTTAGGAGAGGAGCTTCCTGAATTTGGGGGAAATCAGCAATAACTGAACATGTCAGGCCATTTCCTTGTTCTGTTTTAGATTTTTCTTCACAGTACTTATTACTGCCTGACATTATAATATATACTCATTTCACTATTTCCCCAACTAGAGGTAAGCTCTGTGCTACTGTGTCCCCAGGGCCTAAGAATTCACAGACATGTAGGAGGCATTCAATGAATACTTGTGCAACAGATGAAGAAACCCCTAAGTAAAGAATATAAAATATCCAACCTCCTTTTGTAGCTATTTTCCCAATATGATCATGCATCTGCACAGAGACCCCAAATCTACTCTCCCTGACTTCCATAGTAACAACTTTTAGCTGTGCACACAACTGGGTAATGTCAATTAAAGACTACATTTCCCAGCCTCCTTTGTGGCTGTGCTCACATGACAAGGCTCTGGCCAGTGAGGTGTTAGCTGAAGGGATACATGCAATTTGGGGTTTACGCCCTTAAAGGAAGGGGCATGCCCTCCTTCCTCTTTCTCCCTCTCTCTCCTCCCCTCCGGGAGCCACCTTGGATAGTGTGGATGAGGGCACCATCCTGAGAACTGTGAACAAGAAGACAGAAAGAGCCTGGGTTCCTGGCACCATGAGGCCTGCTCACTCACCATGGACTGCTTAAGCCTGTGCTGTTACATGAGAACGAAATCATCTATCTTGTGTAACTTTGGGTTTTGGTTATATCAGCTCTCTACACCCTAATCAGTACTCTCTAATAACCCTTCCCTGCAATGCAAAGTCAACTGCTCTCAAATCACACTCACAGACTCCATGATGCTGCGGCCAGCTGGCATTCAGGAGCTATTGCATGATTTCCCCTTCATACATGCAAGGGCTCCGACCCTAAGTCTACATGAGGACTCTTTCCTCCCTCTAGCCTTAGAATATCTGAGCAAAATGCTAAGCCAGAGGAACAAAGGAGAGGAAGTCATACTACTTCGATTCCTCAGATGATAAGGACAAAAGGAACTACCCAAAAAAAGCCCGTTAAAATCTTAAAACATCAATTATGCTCAAGTCCATGAGTTCACAGTGATAGAAAATTTTTTTAAGAAACCCAACAACTTGAACTGATCATCACCGGAGGATGTTAATGAACCAGCCCATTATTTTAAAAGCTGGTAAATAAAGGGAAAGAATTGAGCATTCATCCTGCCTTTTCTATATGAATTCTACCATTGTTGGTGAAGGGAAGTTTCCCTTTATAGAAGTTTTCCAGCTAACAGGAGAGGAAGGAAGGGTTGGCAGAATTAGAACAGAATATCACCACTTTGTAATTAGCGCATCATCGAATTAATGGAGCCAGGCATTCCAACAGCTACCAACATCACCGAGAGAGAGGTGACCTGGTGTCGTGTACCTCCTGACAGAAGCACCGTGTCACCACCTGAGAAGCAATTGTGCCCAAAACAATTGAATCTGAATCAATCAAGCCTCCCAAACTGACAGGTCATCTACAGGACAGACAGAGGAACACGCCTAAAATCTCACCACGAAGCTATACCTGGCAAAAGCCAGCCTGTGAGAAGTTTCACAGGATAAACCACCTTGTTTTTCCAACAAATAAATCACAAATTAATACTAATGATAAAATCAAAAAAGAGTCTTACCTATTTAATCTAAAGGAGGAGACTCTGAGATTAAAACAGACTTAAAAACCAAGGCATCCACTTGTAATGCCTGGTCTGAATCCTGATGCAAACAAACCATAAAATAAGAAAAACAGAACAAAGAAGAAAAAACTTTTATGATATTTAGGAGACAACTGGAAGTTTAAACACTAGATATCGCATAAGATTAAGGAAGTATTACTAATTTTCATGTGAGCTGGTGGTCTTGTATTTTCAGAGATATATAGTATTTAATGAAATGATATAATGTCTAGGATTTGCTTCAGAATATTACTGTGTAGCCAGACGTAGTAGCTGTAGCGCCTGCCAGCTACTCGGCAGGCCAGTGCAGGAGGATCGCTCGAGCCCAGGAGTTCGAGGCCAGCCTGAGCAACAAAGCAAGACCTCCATCTCTAAAAAACAAACAAAAAACAACAAGAAAATTACTGCGTCACAGAGACAACAGATGATGGAGGTATAGAAGAAATCAGATTGGCAATGAGCTGCTAATGGCTGAAGCTGAGCAGTGGTATGTGGGGTGCATTGTGCTATTCTATATTTACATGTGCTCCAAATATTTCATAATAAAAAGTTTCAAAGATCTTTTTATTTTAAAATAAAACTTAAAACATTTCAAAGTTTTAAATTTAAAAATCTTCCCCAGCCACAAGGGGGGAAGGAGGAAACACAGAGGGCGCTAACACTCTCAAAGACCCCCTTCCCCCACCCCATGTACGGGTGGGGTTCGGCAGCCTTGGATATGGTGGCACTTCCGTAACAGGGCCCAGGGTTCAAAGCCTGACGGGACCAGACCTGATTGAGGCAGGCCGGTCAAGCGTAAGAGGAACACCAGAACAAGCGCGAAGGTAAATTCCATCTGCGGTCGGGAGACAGGAGGGCGTGGCGGGGGCCGTGGACAAGGGCAAGTGCGTGCTCTAAGGGAGGCGGTCTCTACTCAGGGCCAGCCTGGCTATGAAGCCAGGTAGGCACCGTGCAGAAGGTGGGTCCATGATGGCCAGATCCTTGGATTTTCTAAGGAAAGCTGGAAATCTGTATTTTTATGTACAATCCCCTGGTTTTTAAATGTTGGTACTTAATCCAAATATTTTTTTAAAATACTGTGTGGGCCAAACAAAATATCTGCGGGCTCCATGCAAGCCATGCAACATCAGTTGGCCACCCCCTTTTCCAAGTGCTAAAGCACACCACAACTCAATCCATCTGTAAGAAGTGGAAGGGGACTTTAATCAACCTTGGGTTAGTTCATTTTTAGGCATTTAATAAAGCTGAGAACTCAAAAGACACCATCGACTTCCAGAAATCTATAAGAACCGGCTGCCGAACGTCGCAAAGGCATCCTCCACGTCTCTGGCTTACGCAACAGAACCTCCACTTTGCCCAGAGTTTTGGAAATTAACAACCAGGGAGTGTCCTTTCAGCTTTCTTGGGATAGTGGAACTAACAGGCTTCAGATGAAACCCATTTGCTGGTTTGCAGAATGCCCGGGACCGAAGTCCAAGCTGCCCGCAACAGACAATCCCGTCGTAAAACCAAGTTGGGGTGCTCAAAGCCCGCCGTAAAATGACCAGGGAGCTCCTCATTTTGGTCGCTTTGCCAGAGCTCTGATTTCACGGCTGTTTAAAGGGATGAGTCAGACATCATCATCCCCAAGCCTGAAAGCGGCAGGGTCCATTGCTGAGGCTCACAACAGACTCCTCCTTCAAACGCGACTCCCGCCTTGTCTCGGACTCCACCTCGAGAAAGACTCTGACATCCTGGATGAGCAAAACAGGCCTCGGCCCTCGCTTTGCACACACAGTCGTGGCTTGACCAGATCCCCGGATCAATAAAAAATTAAAGAGCTGTCAAAAATGCAGTGGAGGGCGGCCAGACAAATGGTTTCATCATTTCCCAAGAACAAAGCGCCTCTTCTTTCTCTCTCCGAAAGGGTGGAAAGAAAAAGAAAACCGGCGCTAAAATAAAGTCGAACTGGTCCAGGGCAAGAAGAGAGTCCAGAATTATACTTAAAGGCAACAAAAACCAAAACACGCCCAAATCTCAAGTCCAGCGAAAGAAGGAAAGCCATGGCTGCATCATAAAAGAGAGGGTTGTTTTCCTTTGGTTTTTTTGTGGTTTTTTTTTCCCCCTGGGAAAACAAAGCTTTGCCATTTATCCAAAATGGGTTTATCAATGGGGGAGAAGGTAGGGAGTACAGAGAAAAATCTAGTATATAAGATTTGACTAACTGCCATCTATCTAATTCACAGCCTCAAATAACTAAATTGTTTCTCAAGTTCTACTTTTCTGGAGAGAAACAGGCTACAGCTAGGGCTGATACTGGGAAGTTATGTATATATTTAATATTTAAAAATTCTGGATTATCTTGCGTTATCATAGGATGAGGTAAGACCCATCACAACCTGCAGTCCTGCATGGAATGATGTTCAAAATCATCACCCTGAGTCTCTGCACTGATCTGAAATTAGAGAGGTCTCTGGCTGGTCCAGCACGCCACACCCACTGTGGCGGGGAAGTGAGTCTCGGCTCTTCTGCTCTGTGTTCTAGTAAGAACGAAAGTGTAGAGAAGGGCCTTTAAAATTTCTTATGAACGCTGACCTACCCATAAATCTTGCTTAACTTAGCACCTTCCCCCCTCACAAGGGTATTCACTTGCTACTACAAGAGAACAGCCCCATTTGGAGGTGACGTTAAATGTTAGCACAGATGACTCAGAGCAATGAAAAGTGCTGGTCACGGTGTATGACCGTGAGGCCACTGGACAACGCAGGGGGACGTCTCTCTCGGTCCTCTTTCTTGGGAGCCATCTGCTCTTTGTGGGTCAGATGCTGCTCTGGAATGCGGGCTGAGTGGACAGCAAGTCTGGGAATGGACTTTCTTGTGGTTTGGTGGCTTCTGACCTCCAAATGCAAGCACACATTCCTTTGGTAACATCTGCTTTGCAGAATTCAAAAAGATGGCTGAGCATTTCTGGATCTAGAGTCAGCGGGAAGGTAGCTCTCTTGTATAAGTCGGCAATTCAGAGCACACATCGTTTGGGATGAAAGGACAGCTAAGTGGAACGGCTATAAATTTAAGGTTCTCAGAAGGGGAGGGGGACAGGCCTGGGGACAGACACCTACATGCTGTTTACTCTCCCAGGGGAGGGACAGGGACCTGCTACCAGCTCAATCACGTGATCTTCAAACAGCGGCTCTTGCAGATGGTGTCGGCTCATTTGCAGGAAAGCAGAGTTCTCTGGATTCTGAAATTTTCCAATAAGACCAACTATCCTTCGCTGAATCAGTACGAGGTAGTCTGGTGAGATACTGAGAATTCAGGCCACGAATCAGCCTGGCGGCTCCTCCTCAAAGCCCAGCGCCTTCTGCGTGATGGAGGAGGAGGAGGAGGAGATTGCTGGGGGTGGGGAGGAAAAGCACACTGACAACTCCTGGGCTCGCCAGGCGTCCAGGCATTGGGTAAAATGCCCTATGAGATGCTGTCATTTGCATTCTTACAGTAACCCTCAGAGTTGGGGATGGTTATCATAAGTGACTTGCCTGAGGTTATAGAAGAGGGTGGTGGTGAGACCAGCTTGGCAGCCAGGCAGGACAGCCACAGAGACTCTACGCCCAACAGGCCCAGGGCCGAGGCTGGACCCTGGAACCAGCCGTCCCATTCCTGAGAATGGGCTTCCACGTGCCACGTGACAGGGTACGGGACAATCTGCATTGTTTGTAACAGCAAGTGACGTCAAAGTTCCCATGCACGGGTGACCTGTGTGTATATTTTGCTACCTTTTGTAGAAGAAAGGGGAAAAATAAGAATATGTATATATTCGCATCTGCTCATGATTACACAGACGCTCTAAAACACGCGTTCTCAAGGTGCTGATATTACCCCCTGGGGTTCTTTGAGGGTGGGGGACTGAAAAAAATCTTACATATCACAACGCTGTGCAGCCCTGCCAAGGGCCGACATAAACAGACGCACTGTCTGTCTGTCATATGGACAGGTCATGGGGTGGTGATTGGGAAAAAATTAGTCTAAAAAGGGCCAGGGGTTGTTGGGGGAGTCACAATAATGAAAAATAGGTTGAGAAACACTGTTCTGGAAGCCTAGAGAAAAGCCAGTATCAGACGGCGGAGCTTGAGTGGGAACAAGACTTTTGCTATCTTTTTTATATTGTTTTTGCCAAACCTATGAACATACTGCCTATATAAAATATGTTTAAAGTATAGTTTAAAATGAACATGAAAAAGAAAGCTGGCAAAAGCCCTCAGCAGGGGCCTGGCACTGTTGTTGGTGCCGATTACAGGTGGCCGTGCAAATCTAACTTGGCACTGGCAGTTTCCGGTGGTTTCTGGCACACCACGTGGGCCCACCCTGAGACACCCAAATCAGGCTGTCCAGGGGCCCGCCGCCTCCACCGCTCAGCACCTCGCTCGGTTCCCATCAGAATGGAGAAGCCCCGACTTTCGCCCTCTGGGAGCGCCGGAAGGCCCCGCCCTCCCTGGGCCAACGCAGCGCCGGGCTCTCCGTGGGCTTCGCATGCCTCAGCAAACAGGAGCCACCTTGTCACGGGCTTGCTGTGCCCTGCGGCCCCAGTGAAAGATCCCTGACCTGCTGGACAAAGTGGGGCAGGTCACAAAATGCTTTTCCATCCCTGGGCTCCTCTCTCTGCTTCCTGCGCCTTGGACGGTGCATCTCTGCTCACTCCTTCCTTGCCTGTTTCTCACACAGGGACAAGTCCAGCTTCTGGGGAGGAACCTTGTCAAAGGGACACCCTTGACCCCTCCACCAGTGGCACAACCAGCAAGACTTGGGCCTCTGGCCCACACCCCGTGGGGGAGCCCATAGCAGTCCTGGGGCAGAGGGCATCATCTCCCTTGTGCAGATACCTGAGGTCCCCGGGAGGAAGCCGGGGGTGGGCGCCTCAGGCCGCACCCTGCCTTTGCCCACATGGCTGCCCACGTGGAAGAGGCAGAGCATGAGGACGAGTGAGCCCATCTCAAAGACCAGAATAACCAAACTTTTTTCCTCCTATACAAATGTATTTTTTTTTTTTTTTTTGAGACAGAGTCTCACTCTGTTGCCCTGGCTAGAGTGAGTGCCATGGCATCAGCCTAGCTCACAGCAGCC
This sequence comes from Avahi laniger, assembly GCA_963575035.1. Taxonomy (NCBI): domain Eukaryota; kingdom Metazoa; phylum Chordata; class Mammalia; order Primates; family Indriidae; genus Avahi; species Avahi laniger. Next base: position 15,536 of record CAUYSK010077357.1, on the reverse strand, counting down.
TCAAACTCCTAGGCTCAAGCGATCCTCCTGCCTCAGCCTCCCGAGTAGCTGGGACTACAGGCATGCACCACCACACCCGGCTAATTTTTTCTATATATTTTTAGCTGTCCAATTAATTTCTTTCCATTTTTGGTAGAGACGGGGTCTCGCTCTTGCTCAGGCTGGTCTCGAACTCCTGAGCTCAAATAATCCGCCCGCCTCGGCCTCCCAGAGTGCTAGGATTACAGGCGTGAGCCACCGCGTCCGGCCTACAAATGTATTTTAAAAATGTAATACAAGAAAGCAAGGCCATTAAACTCATAAACAAATAAAAACAGCAGCTAAAATTCATCGAGGATTCCTTTGTGCCAAGCACAAGGCACGTGACATGCATTAACTCATTTCATTCTCAGTGAAGGGAGGAACTATGACCATCTCCACTTTACAGATGGGGAAACTGAGGCACAAGGAGGCCAGTAACTTGCACAAGGTCACATCGTCCGTGGTGGAACCAACGCTCAACACTAGCATCTTAGGTCTGACAGAGACATACTGAGAAAGTACTGAGAATTGGGAACAAGGCAAAAGGTAGATAAAACCAAACAGAAAAAGAAAATGCATCAGGGATGGTCATTACGTCACACACGTATACGCAGCCGGGCTGAATCTGCCTGGCCGCCCAAGGCAGTCGCCTCCCTGGAGGAGGCGGTGTGCTCACCTCTTCCAAGTGCACCCCTCTGCCTAGGGTAGAGAGAAAGCTATTCTTGCCAGCTGACCTTCCTGTGTGAAGTGACACTTGGGACTGTTTTTGCCCCAAGGGGAACAGACATCCAGACTTTCTTTGCTGCCTGAAAACCTGTCCCTGTGAGTTGCAGATCAGCTCTTTCTCCGGGGATTTTCCCCTATTTTTCACATGTTCTTGTCAAACAGACAAGGCCAAAAGGTTTAAGTGGCCAAAATAAAGTAACACTACAGAAGACACCACAGGAACACTGTGGGAAGCAGGGCTAGGACCATCATCGTGTTGTATCACTAAGGGTGTGAAGATTAATTGCTTAACAGCTTTATGTCCTTTGCTGGCAACCCCGAGTCCAGCTCTTAACGCATCTTTAGCCATTTGGGGAGCATCTGAGCAGGAGATAACAGTGAGAAAACATGGGTGAGAAAACAGAGGCTTTGAGAGTTTAAGTGGCTAATCCTAGCACGGGTCGGGGCAGGTGACACCCAGACATCTTGCTCTCCCAAGTCTGTGGCTCGGATCCCTCGTAACTGGACACGCACGTGAGCCGTGAGGGCTGGACCCGAGCTTGGAAGACAGAAAAGGAACGACCCTGAAAACAAACTGGCACAACCACTTTAGAACACCATCTGGCAGGGGCTCCACTCCTGACCACACACTCAACAGAGATTTGTTCTACGGGCACCAAAAGAAGAGCTCAAGAAAGTTCACAAAGCTTTACCGGTAAAAGTGGAAACAACCCAAATGTCCATCCACAGGAACACAGATAAAGAGACTGCAAGATGTTCCTTCAATGGAATAATCCACTACGTGGAAATGAACGAACCTCACCCACACCCAACGATATGGACGAACCTCGCAAACTTGTGGTTGACACAAGAGGGCACCACGGTATGACTCGTGTTTGTACAAAAAGGCAAAATGAATCTCTGGGGTTAGAAGGCAGGACAGTGCTCGCCTTTGTGGAAAGGACAGAAGGACACAGGGGGCTTCTGGGGTGACCCAGGTGGCAATTACGTGGTGACCCACTTGTGAAATACAGAGTGCACTACTGAATTCTGAATGTGCATATGTTTCAGTGTTTAAATATAGAGAAAAACACTCGAAGTCACTCTATCGATATATTTCAATAAATAATTTTTAAGCACTTTGCACGAAGAATAGAGCAGGAGCAGATTTACAAATGAGTCAGCAACCTGTCACCTACACACACATCTGCTGTCCTCGCAAGCCACCGGCAGGGGATCCAGCCATCAATGAGACCACATCCTTTCTCCCCTGGATGCTTCCAGAACGGGGTCAAAGATCCCCTGCCCCTACCCCCATGGTCCTCTCGTCTGTGGCTGTCTCGAGGCTGCCGGGGTGAGCTCGCTACCCCGAAGCCACGGAGGATTTGGCGGTGAGACGGCCCCCCGTGAACTCTGAACGTGGCTGAGGATGTGTCTGTCCCCAAAGGCCCCTGGTGAAAGTCCCGTCCGAGTGCACTTTCCCCAACACCCTCTCGCGCTCATCCGCGCCCTGGGCAGTGAGACGCGCCGCTGCCCTTCGTTCCGTGCCACGGAAGTGGTGAGAACTGCTTGCGTACTAATCACGTTTTGGCAACTGTAGTTACATTTTAACCACACTTGTGAAAGGACACACACGGGCACACCTACTGTAAAATGCGCCGCCCTCCACCATGTTCCTGCCGTGGGAGCCACTCCCCCTAGAGCTGGCTTTGTCTAAAGCAAAGTAAACCTCTCGCTGTCCTAAAACAGCAAATCAACTCGTCTCCTTTCTTCCAATTCCTGCCTCCCTACAGTCCACGTTCCAAAGGGAGCTCCACAGGGATCTTCCCAAAAAACAAATCGCACCGCACTGCTGCTGAAAACCTGCCAGTGCTAGGCCACCTCTGTGACCTCTGCCACCTGCTGTTCCCTCTCCCTGAAACACCCTTCCTGCAGATCTTCCCGAGGCTGGCTCTGTCCCTGATCCGAGGGAGCTAACACTGCTCCCACCTGGCCACCCTCTAGCTCCTGACCTCGCAGAATGTCCCGCATGGCTTTCATCACTGTCTGAAATTTGCTTGCTCACTTATTGCCTTAAATGCTCACTCTTGGACCCAAAACATGCTCCATGAGAGCAAGGATTCTGTTTGGTTTGTTTACTGATGTATCCATAAGTCCCGGAACAGTGCCCAGCACTGAGCAGGCAGCCAGAAAATACTTATGGGTGAGACATACGGAGGTTGGGGAGAGGAGGGAGGAAGGTCAAGGAGAGGTCAAGGATCAAGGGCAGAGAGGGATGGAGGGGCAAGGGGAGGCTTAAGGACAGGCAGGGCTGGGGAGCAGAGAAGGGTGCGGTGAGGCAGAATTTGGTCACAGGATCAACTATGCCAGGAGCAGTTGGTGCTGACCAGGCACAACCTGGGGCATCATAACGAGAGACTAGTCACAGAAGGGGAACGGGAGAGCAGAGAGAAGACAAGAGACGGCGTGCAAATCCTATTCCCAAAGAACTGCAGACGGAGCAACATGGCTTGGGATGGGCATGCGCCGTGCCCTGGAACAGCACTTATTTTGCTATTTCCAAGAGACTTTTTGAAAATGGCTCAAGTCCTTGGAGTGGAAAGCAGCAGCAGCAGTTTGGAGTTCCAAGACAGAACAGGGAGAGCCAGACGGCGTCCGTGTACAGGAATGCAGGCGGGAAGGGCCGAGAAGAAGCACAGGCTCTCGGGACAGAGCGGGGTGGGATGCCCTGACCACTGGCCAAGGTGCAGGAACCGATAACCAGGTGCTGGGGGCTGCCCAGGGCCCAGGGCCAACTTCAAAGAGGATTTGTTTGCACTCGTGCAAGACAGGGAAGGACCCGTGTCCACCAGTGACTGCTTCCTTTTCCAGCCATAGAACTTTCCCTCGACCCTTGAAACACATAAGCCGAGTTCTCACGAAGTTTCCAAGGAAAGCCTACTTTGGCAAAATCTCAACGCAAATAAATTCGTGGCAAATCAGAAATGCCCTGACGCCAGAGCTTAGCATGGGCTTCGGGCAGCCAAACGTGCATCGTCGGGGAGAGACCCCCTTGGAATAATAAATGAAAGGGACGGAAAAGCATCTTAAAATCCCAGGACATCTCCCAGCCAGACATCAGAGAAACCAACCAGGGCTGTTCCAGTTTACTTGTCAGTAACAAACACAAGACAACACACCGAGAAGCCCGAATCCCACATCCTCAGAGCTGACGGTGGCACGTGTGCGGATGTCCCGTGGATGCACAGGCCAGAAGGCCCCTCGGGGGTCTGACATCCCAGCAGTGGGGGACAGAGCTGTACCCACATCTTCCAGGTGGCTACGGTGGTGATGCAGTTTGGGGTGAACCACTGGGCACTACAGGCCATGAGGGGACATCCCCATCGGACGAAGCCTTGGGGACAAGGCCAGTCGAGCACTGAACACTAACCATCAGCACAATGCTGCCTTTTGGGGGCCACACGGGTAGAAATTATTCTACTGCCCCATCATGGACATGGAGACCAAGAATTGAGAAGCCTGAACATGGCATATGGGACGGGGCGGTGCGGGGCTCTAGAACTAAGTTTCCTTTGTGTTATTTCTGCCAAATACTGGGAAAGGGGCTTCCAGGCCAGCCCTGTTGCACCCCCGGGGTCCCCTAGCATAGAGTGCAGTAAAACACAACGGGAACAGCGCCCCCTGGAGGGTGCAATAGCATACTCTCCTGTCTGGGATCAAGTCATTCTGGGAAGTGCTACCCTCCCTTGGGTTAGAAATTTATAACGTCCACTAGCACAGTAAAGGCTCTGAGAAGTCCTGCGACAATTTTTTTAAAAACTTGGTGTAATCTAGTTTCTTTTTTTTTTTTTCTTATCTTTTTAGGCCATAGAACCCTCCCTTTCAGAGAACGGCTCCTAAAATCCCATGGGCTGGAGTCCTGAAGCATCTTCTTAAACTTCACCACACTCAGTTCTGAGACATCCTTAGAGCTGACTCATGTTTTGACCCCACCCAGAGCTCACTGTCACCACAACTTTGAACATGCCTGTGTTCAGAAAGGGCTCCAGAAGCCCAAGAGGTCTCCACACTCGGCTGCTTTCTCAGCAATCTAAGCTTCTGTGCAAACAGCGAACACATCTGTGGGTCTGGGGCTCCGGCGGACGGTCATAACCACCTCGGGCCACTTGGATGTTGGGTCTCTAACCAGGGCCCTCATCGTCCACCTTTAGCACAGGGTGAGGGGCGGGGTGGGAGGTGCCAAACCAGGCCGGGCGGAGTCAGCTGGGGCGAGCTGTCTGCCCCTGCGCCGGCTCATTTATTTATAAAGCACCTCGCCTCTAACGCAACCCCCAAGCCCTCACGTGGACAGGAGTCCGGTTACAGCACGTTTCACCGCTCCGCCGCCACTGGGCATTCTGCAGTGGCTGGTTCGCTGTGTGATAGCCCCCTTTAAAACAAGCACCAGTGCTTTATCTTAGCCACTCTGGATGTAAGTTGTTTGCGGATGGGCTGCATGAACATGCACGTCTCCCTTTTGAAACAGGGCAGTGACCCCAACTCAACCTGTGTTGGATTATCCAGGATCAGACAGATCAATTATTCACACAACGATGCCCTGAGGGCGGCCTTATAAGGGCAGGATGACCCTAGTAAGTGGCCCCAGAGATCACTGCTTGATGAGTTTGGGGGACATTTTTGATTGACAGTCTCACGTGAGAGAGGGCACGGAAACTACCAGAAGTCGCAGAACCCCCAGATAACCTGGCTCGTCAAGATTTTGTGTAAAGTAAAAATCAACAGTCTCTGAGAAAGCAGCGAGGGATTTTCCTGGCACTGAAGGGTCTGCAAGTTGGTACCTGGTCTTTATGCAAACTACCGTGGCTGTTTTGAAGCTTTTGCCTTACTTCCTACTCCTTGGCTGGGGTCCTGAGAGTTAATTTTCCTAAATCATCAGGATTTCAGGGTGTATCAGATGCTACTGCCCGTAAAATGTGAGGTTGGAGCTGGCAATAACCGCCAGAGATTTAGGTTTTCCTTCTCCTCCTAAGAAACGCCAACCACCTGTTTTCTGTTTCCCGGAGCCCCAAGGGAAGGCTGCTCTGCCTGCCCCGCCCTCTCTGACCTTCAGCTGCACTTGGCTGGTCCCAGGTGAGTCTCAGCAACACTACTGGTCCTTCCTCCCTGAGCTCCCAGACCAAGGCCACATCACAGCTGCTCACCAAGCCCACCCTCCGGCCGGGCGCTCTGCCAGCAAAGCCGGGCACCTACAGACGCACACAAAGCCCCCTCTGCGTCCCTCCCCTGGCCCCAGCACCCCATCAGCTGGGCTCAGCACAGCGGAAGCCCACTGTTCCCTCCATCAATGTGCGTCTCTGTTCCGTCAGCCGTGGCGGGGGAGCGCCCGCAGCCCGCCCGCCAGCGCTTCTGATGGAGCCACTTTTCAATGAGCCGCCTTCTTCCCTTTCTCCGACCCCCTCTCCCACACACACAAAAGAGGGCTAATAAAGTAGGGTTTTTCTGTACAGGAATGAAAGGAGGTTAGCTTTCCTTCCTTTCTGTTTTCTTGGCCTTGGTCTAAATTTGGCGATCGTAAAGCAAGTGGAAGCATTGAAACGGACCCAGTTCATGACCTGGGAGACGCTGCCATGGCCACAATCGCCCTCGCTTGCTTTTTGTCCTGGGGTGGCCGTAGGGAGGCATCGAAAACTGTTACTGCTCACCCCCAAAACTCCTGCTAGGAAATAATTCTTGCACAGAGCTGGGGGAGGCCCTCGGGCTCAGATTCAACTCCCTTAAATTAAACTGGGGACACTAAGGCCCAGGGAGGCTAAGGAGTCCACCCCAGGCCACACAGTGATCGTCCCGGGGATGCACCAGGGACCCATCCTCACAGCACTGAGAAAATTCAGCATCTTACCGTCGTCCAAGTAGGTCTGGTCCAAGTTCTGCTCCTGTTTAATCGTCACTCCTGCAGGTAATACTTCCTTTTGGTCGCTGACCGGGGGTCCGTTTTTGGCGGCTCTTTGGCTGGTGGCGTTCTGCTGCTGAATGACTGTGGGGTAGGAACCCGGGCTCAGCCTCTGACCTTGACTGACCGGGGGCGGACCGGGCCTGGGGGTGCCGGGCGCGAAGTTCTCGCAGTACATGATGTGCTGGAACTCCTGGTGGCCTCCGCAGCGCAGCTGCTGGTTGGTGGGCGAGTAGTGGATCACGGGCGAGGCCTGCTGGCTGGCGGGAGAGGAGTGCAGCAGGGCCGAGCTCTGGCCCTGGGAGCCCGCGTGCACCAGCACAGAGCGGTGCGCGTCCGCGAGGGACAGGGGCGCGGCCATGAGGGCCGGCTGCTGGTAGCCCAGCAGGCTGGGGCTCAGGCTCTTGCTCCGCTGGTAGAGGACGGCCGCTGGGTTCTGCTGCTGGTAGCGGGCGTCAGGGGATGAGAGCCCCGAGCGGAATTGCTGGCAGGGAGCCATGGTGGCCACAAGGCAGGAGGGGGACTCGGCCACCATCGGGTGCTGCGGGTAATAAGGCTGACTCCCCGGGCCCCCGTGGGCGGGGCTGCAGATCAGAGTGGGGTCGTACTCGTCGGTGGGCTCCGTCTTTATGGCTGGGACTGCGAGGAGAGAGAAGCACACGGGCGCACACGTCGCAGTGAGCCGGGGACGTGCGCAGAGCATTCGCACACGGCGGCGGGCTTTGGGGGTCCAAATGGGCGGGACCAAACAGCTGGGCCCTGTCACTTATTAGCCTGGGGCAGAAGGATCCCTGTGCAATTGTCTTAGGTCTGAAAGGTCACCCTGCCGATGCTCATCTTGAATTAGGGGTTTTCCAGCATTGGAGAGGTGGCTGGCAGGGCTGAGTCAGCTGCGGGTCGCTTGCAGCCTATTTCTCCGAGGTGAGAGTCAGAGAAGGAAATTTGGTTTGAGACTGTACCTCCCACCTCTCCCTTCCCTGGCAGCTCTCATCGCCTGTCGCCGCGTGTTTCCATTACGCCACTCGCCCCCTTCCAAAATACTGCATGTGTTTTATGTGCTTATTTGCTATTTATAACACCCACCCTCAGAAGGTCAGTTTCTTCTAAAGGGAGGACTTTTGTCTGGTTTTTGGTCCTCTGGGACCAAAACCGCACCTGGTACGTAATGGGCACTCATGTATTTTCCAGACAAAGGAATGACCAAGTAGTGGCGGTCCCCTTCCTCGGTTCTGGAGTACTGTAGGGAAACGAGAACTTCTGGCTCAGGCCTCAGTTTCCCTATCTGTTACCTGGCAGTAACAATCATACCCTCTGTGGTTGTTGGGAGGATTAAATAAGATGCGTGTACAAAGCACTTAGCACAGTGACTGGCATACAGTAAGTGCTCAATGCTTGCTGTTGCTGTTATTATTACCTTACTGTCATTATTACTACTACTGTTCGTGTGCTCACTGTTGCAGTTCCTCTCTCCCCGCCCAGCACCAATCACTAAAATGGGTCCTTCCCCAATATCTTCAATAAGGCCTTACCGGCCCCAGGAGCCAAGGAATGAATTTCCTACTCACTGGAGTAACTGAGTCGGCAGCAGGACTATAACCGAGGGCACAGGGGCTCCAAGTGTTGGGCGTTGGAGGAGGCAAGGAGGCCTAGCAGGTCACACTCCAACCACAGAAATCATTTCTTGAGATGGCATTCAACCAAAGGCCATCATCTCAGTCTCTGGACCAGCCAAGGGACAAAGGGCTTGCTTGGGCTCGGTTAGACAAGCAACGAAGGCCAAGCCACCGGTGAGGGGACGGTGCGCCACAAAGCGTAACTGAAAACCTCTCCGTTCAAAGGGATCCTTGAGCGGCGGTCTGGAGCTCTCTCAGCAATTTCCTCCTAGTTTTGGGTCCTGTTAGGCCTGAGTGACCCGACCACTGCCCCCAACAGCGTGTGTGTTACGTAAGGGCCAGCACGGTGGCGCCCTTGCAGGGGCCAACACAGCCTGCGGACAGACGCGGTCCCCTGAAGCCAAGCCCGCCAGGGCCAGGCCACCCAGACGTCCCCTTGGTTCAACGCTTCCAGCAGCCCACAGGCTCCGTGTGAAACTGTCACAGGGTGGAAATTATACCCTGGGTGATGTTCTCGAATTACAGGTTTCCAATTTGGAAAGGTGGCCAGCAAGTCTTTCTCAGCCCAGGAAGTCTATAGTCTATTTCCCAAGGGAGCACTCAAAGAAGCATTTTTTAACTTAAAATTATACCTCCCCCTGGCTATTCCTGTCTACCTTTTCTGTAGCCCGAGTCATAATCCAATATATCGATAATATCAGTACTATTCCGTCTGCTAGAATGTCAGTTCCCTGTGCGCAGGGATTTTCAACCTGTTGTGTTCATTGCCACGTCTACATGCCAAGAATAGGGCCTGACGCTCAAATATTATCTGGACACATGAATGAATAAAAAATGGTACTCATCACCCTTCTTGGGGCTGTATGACTTTTCAAGAATGAGACCTCCAGGCTGTCACCCACCCACTCACTCCACCTGGCCACCAGATGCCCCACTGTGGAGTCAACTGAAGATTGTGCAGGTTTGGGGCTGTATCCACTTTTTACTCCCATGATGATCAAACCTAAGACAGGGACGGGAGTCACCTTCTTAGTGGCTTCACATTCTGTTGTTGTACATACCCACACATGCCTTTCTCCTATCCCCCGCCCCACAAAGGAAATATTAATGGTAATAACAATAGCTAATATCATTGACATCAGCTTGCTATGCACTGTGCTGAGTATTTTATGTGCATTTCTCTATCTCTTAAAAAGAAGATGCCATTGGACAGATAAGGAAACTGAGGCTCAGAGAGATAGAGTCACCTGTCCAAGGGCACCCTGCTAGGAGCAGACCTCGGGAGTCCTAAGCCCCACACTCGGGCCACCTCTCAAAGTCAAAGAGGCAGTCAGGGAAACCCCGTACCTGGGTGGTAGGTAAAGTGCTGAGGCTGACTTCGTTTTCTTTTCCCATTGATGACGTAGAAGTTCACCTTCACGGATGTGCGGATGTGCTTGTTCCGATATTCAGGGATCTCAACGAAAAGCATGTTCTGGAAAGAAGGAGTTGTCATGAACTTAACTGCAGTCGTGTCTAGATTCCTACTCAGACCCTGAGCACATTCAGTCAGCCCGTCTAGTGGGAATCTTGACACATTCCACAGGTTTAGAGGTGAAATTCGATTTACGGGGAATTTAACTTTTCGGCGACAGCAAGGCAAGCCACTCTGTCAAAGTTATTAAGATGTCGCAGTTACAGATCAGAGGGCCCAGGGCCTAGTAAACGTTTAATTCGCTCGTCAATTCGATATGTACTTATGGGGCACCTGTTAGATCCTGAACACGGGGGACTGTGAGGAAGGAAGGAAGAAAAGGGGGACAGAGAGCACGGAGGAAGGACAGTGACAGGGGTCACAGACACTCCGCTGACAGGCGTCCTGTCTGTGCTTACAGGCTGGCTCTTGTCTTTGTCCACCGTGGCTTCCATCTCCCAAATTTGCTGCCCATCTGGAAAAATTAAAAAATGACAGACTTTGAAGGAACTATTAGAAACCAAAGATTTAAGGACAAGAACTCACCAACTTGTGTTTATCTCGGCTTACATATTAAATCATTTCAGTAAGGTATGTGTGTGCATATATGGGCACGTGTATATTTATATTGTTTATATTTGTATATAGATGAATATTTCTTTTCCCCAGAGGAAGGCATGTTGACAGTAGAAAACTAAGCAACAGTGGAAAAACAAGAAAAAAATAGAAATTGCCTGGAATTCTACCATCGTTATCCTTTTTCTCTGTGTCTGAATGTCTATGTATCTTTCTTTCTTAAAAAAAAAAGTATCGTTGTACATTACGCTTTATTATATGCTTTGTTCAAGCAAAGGCCATTTCCAAAAGGTCCTGAATGTGCCAAGACTGCTACCGGGGTCCTGCTACGGGGTCTCTGACGATCTCAGACATGCCTTCCCAATTGTCTGAGAACACTGGTGGCTTAAATATTCTACCCTAAGTCTGGAGGGAGCCAGTCTCTTAGCTGGTGTCCTGGCTCATGAGTCACTGGAGAGCAGGGAAACACAGGAGCTCACCCTCCACCTTTCCGTCCACAGCCAGCCTGGATCTCGTGTGAGTCATGACAACAACGGATGAAAAAGTTTTGCTCAATAGTAAACTCTCCTTCCCGGGAGCAGAGCACTATTTCCCCCGTTTGGGGCCAAGAATTTGGGCCAAATAAAACTCCGCATTTGCAGATAATTGATTTCTCTAGTTGACCACCTACATTGGCCATTGGGTAGTTTTCAGTTGAAACAAATCATTTCCACAAGTATTTCCAGGGTGTTTGTGGAACACGGATTCTGAAGGATATTAAATGGTTTTATGAAAAAGGGAAAATTCTACAAGCTAATGAGTCTTCGGAAATTGCTGAGTCAAAGTCAAATGGGTTTCTTCACTGCAGGACTTCTCCGAGGCCTTAACATGCACACGTGCAGAGTAACCGTGCAAAGGCATGATAGAGTGTGTAGCATGTTCCAGCATTTGACCAAAGAACCCCTCCCCACTTTTTAAGCACAGCTATTAACTGTGCTTAGATTGGAACCCATATAATCTTTTTATTTCTTTGAAACAAAGTCTCACTCTGTCATCCAGGCTAGATTGCAGGCATCATCATAGCTCACTGAAACCTCAAACTCCTGGGCTCAAGTGATCCTCCTGCCTCAGCCTCCCAAGTAGCTGGGAGTATAGGCATGCACCACCTACCACACCCATCTAATTTTTCTATTTTTCATAGAGAAAATCTTGCTCTTGCTCAGACTGGTCTTGAACTCCTGGCCTCAAGCAATCCTCCCACCTTGGCCTCCCAAAGTGCTAGGATTATAGGTGTGAGCCACCACACCTGGCCTTTAACCCATATAGTCTTGGCTCTTGAGAGTCACTGGAAGAAATCCAGGTTTCAAGCCTTATTAGAACTTACTAGTATAGAACATATTTCCCCTCCAAAAGAAAAATTAACAAAAAGTCTTGTGATTGCTACCAAAGCTCGGGCCATCTAGATGACCTTGACAAGGAACAAGCAATGAAGAAGCCAGAGCCCTTCATAACAATTAAGTCTGCAAGTCTTGACTTGATGGTTCTATTAGGTGCAATTCCTGAAATGACTAAGGAAGACGGGGGCTCAGAGGACAGGGAGCGAATGTGCCGACTCTCGCTACGGTGTGAGGTCCCTGTGGGAGCGACCGAGTTACACCCAACACCATCATTCCCTAACTGCGAAGTGAGCTCTAAGCGAGAAGATCACGTAAGACATTAACAGAGGAGATGATAACACGTTGCTGTTTGGTTTGTCAACTCTGTCCCTTAGCCTCTCCTTGGTTGCATTGAAGTCTGCCGCCAACAGCATCATTTCTGCCTGTACGAGCGTCACTGCTTTAAAAAGAAGGACCATTTTCAGAAGCTCATCACTGGCAGGAAAGGGGGAAAGGAGGACCTGGGAAAGTGGTCAGGGAGTAGTAAGCGGGGCCCATACAGCTCCGTGCCCAGCGCCCTTCCTTGACTCATGCCAGGAGGCAGCGGATGAAGCGCAGAGAATACAAAATGGCGGTGTAACGTAAAGGGCGTCCAAGAGGAGAGTTCAGGGTCTCCTCTCCAGGTGTAGGGACCCAAGAGAAACGGGAGGGAGACCTTTGTCCCATCTCTGGTGGGCATACGTAGTAAACAGAACTCCATCCACCAGTGGCCATAGAATTCCGGTGCACAGGTACTTAGAGTACTCTTAGAAATCAGTCGGCCCGATCCGGGCACGGTGGCTCACACCTGTGATCCCAGCAACTCGGACTGAGCCCAGGAGCTTGAGGCCAGTCTGGGCAACATGGCAAGACCTTGTCTATACAAAAAATAGAAAAATCAGCCTGGCGTGGTGGTGCACACCTGTAGTCCCAGCTACTAGGGAAGCTGAGGCTGGAGGACGGCTTGCTCCCAGAAATTTGAGGCTGCTGTGAGCTATGATGACACCACTGCACTCCAGCCTGGGTGACAGATCAAGATCCTATCTCAAAAAAAATCAGCCAGCCCGCCACCGTCAGATGAGGAAACTGAGGCTCGGAGAAGGAAGGGGGTTGTGCAAAGACACTCAGTAGGTCGTCATTAAATCACTGCCTTTAAGCAAGAACTGGTACAATCCAATAATGAAGATGTTTTCGAAGACGTAAGTTCAAGGTTATCACGCAGAGACGAGAGTATCCACTTCCTGAGAAGCCAGAGAAAGATCCCACATGGTAGGATCCTTGCAGGGCCACGCCCACCACGAAGATTCACACAGAGCTTCTCAGACCCTGCCCTGCTTCCCTGTGTCCTCGAGATGCCCCCGAAGCTCCACCGTGGCTTCAAGGCTCCTGCCCTCGTTCAGCCTCCCCAGGCACCGTTCCTACCCTAACCCTCGTGAGCGAGCTAGGTGCCGAGCACCCCTCTAAGCCCCCGCAGATAAGGACTCGTGGATGCAGCAGCCCCGAGGGCAGGTCTCACAGAGAGGTCTGTGCCAAGGTACCGGCTGAGCTCACAGAGCGAGGAGGTGGGGAACTCGGATTCGAACCCAGGCCCGGCTTCAGAGCCTGCGCTCCTCACGCCGTTTCAGACCCCCGCGCCTGTGCGGCTCCTCTGCCCAGTTCCTCCCCCCAGCTGCAGCCTGAGCCAACAGGACCTGCGGGGCGGCGCTTCCTCAGGACGTTCCTGCGGTAGGCAGCGGGGGCACGTCCCGTGGCCGCCCAGTGCTCAGTAAGTTCGGGTCGGGGGAGCAGCCCACGGGCTGTAGGAGGACACGCCTGCCCACTCCAGCGTGCCGTCGGGCCTCGCGTGACACGTTGACCGTAACCCCCGGCCTTCCCGGGCATGTCCTGCGGCCGGAACCAACTTCCCTCTCTGTTCCCCGACACTCTGCCATTTTATTCCTGTGTACCCCAAACCCCAAGCAGACGGACCCGGCTTCCAATCCCTGATTTCCCCCAATTATCTGTGTGACCTCAGATAAGACACTACACTTCTCTCTGCCTCTTATCCAAAATACAGGCACAATCACAGCCCCTAGACCTCCCCAGGCTGTTCCGAGGATTGAATGAGGTAATACACACACGCAGGGTATGAACGCTAGACAGACATCGGTGAGGGTCATTATTACGGCTAGCGACAACAGATTATTTAAACATTACTTTGTGGGATCTTTTGCATATGTTCTACAGTGTGTTAATTTAAAAAAATATACAAGCATTTTTTAATCAGAAAATAATAAACATTCTGATTGCAATTATTAATATTGCTGCCTGCAGGTACAGACTGCAGGGAATTTAAAAGGGACGATGTCCGTTACGTGAGATGGTGGCATGTTCCTGTTTTTCTTTCCTTTCAAAAATAAGTCTTTTTTCACCATTAACTTGAAAAAAACTGAGAGCGGGGGAGAGAGCGCATGCTCACAGGAGGAGGAATGAAAAGCTAACCCGCAGCCGAAGCCAAGAGTCTGCCTCCTTTCTTTTGCACTCTTAGGTGGCGGAAGCTCTAAGGACAGCTTCAGAAATCCAACCTGGCCCGCACACTCTCGCGTCGGGGCTGCACTCAGTTCCGGACAAACAAGTCCCCGACGGGAAGTGAAAGCCCACATCTGTTGTCCTTCTCGACTTGACGCAGCACGTGGAAGACGCGCTCCAGGAGGCTGGTCTCTAAGGGAAGCGTGCAGTTTGCAAAGTGCCTCAGGGCCCTTTTCCAGGGCTCCCCCTCCCTCCTCCGCCCTGCATGGCTGGTCCTCGCAGGCAGGACGCACTAATCCCACCCTCTGAGCCACACTTCCACGAGGCAGTGGAATTCGAAATAAATGCTGGTAGGGTTCTGTCAGCCCGACGTCACTCTGTCCCAGTTCAAGTCCTGTCCTTGCCGTTTATTAGCGGTGTGGCCTTTCAGTGGTAGCTTAGCCTGTCTGTGCCTCAGTTTCCTCATAGGCAAAATGGTAGAGATAGTGTCACTGACCTCAAAGAATCACGGTGAGAATTAAAATAGATGGTATGTGTGAAATGCTTAGCAAAATGCCCAGCCTAGAGTTACCATAATTAGAATCTTAGAACTTGGAGTTTCGCATTGGTCCGACTCTAGGAAAAATGAATTGGCTGGCCAGCCGGACCCAGGTGCTCTAGCAGGTATCGAAGTCTTTTGTTTCATTTTATTGCATTACATTTCTCACTGCAAATGAATAAAATGGCCACAGGAAGTATTTGTTGATAGGGGATTGGTTGAATTAGTTATGCACCACCCCTCATTAGTGTGGAACATCAGGTATATTACAGATAAGAATACTAGGCAGCCCTTAAAATAGATCTGTATTTTCCGACCTGGAAACATATCCCTGTCATATTAAAAAGTAAATTTTTGTTTTTAAAGTGCTGAAGACCAATATGTAGAACATGACGCCGCTTTAAAGTAAAAGTCATTGGAAATCAAGCAGGGGGCCGGGGGGAGGGCAAAAACACACCTAAAGGGTACAAACGAATACTATTCGGGTGATGGGCACATTTATAGCCCTGACTCAAGCCATGGATCAAAAAAATCTGTACCCCTTTAATACTTGGAAATAAAACAATTTTTTTAAAAAGACTATAAATACGTCTGCCGAAATGCAGGGCACCTGTGCCCGGAACTACTCTTATGGTCACGCCTCCGGGGCGGGGCCTGGGCAGGTGAGGTGAGACCTTCATGTCTCCCTTCACTGATTCAACAAACCTATAGCATACGGGTGACTTTGTCTGCATTTTTATTTATTTTTTTTAATAAACGCTTTTTCCACAAGAACAAG
>CAUYSK010077350.1:0-32651 GCA_963575035.1 Avahi laniger | reverse complement strand
GGGGGGGGTGAGCGGCTGCTGGTATTTGTGGACACCAGTGTTGATTTGGGAACTTGGGGTATTTTTTTAATATTTCAACATTGGTCATAGGGGTGGTCTTGTGAATCACATGTAAACTATACATCTGTTCCCCCATATTTTGCAATCCACCCCCCCACTTTCACTCCCATTAAATTGGTTTTTACAGCAAAACCCAGTTGTTTATATTATACCAACACATTTTTTGGTGTGGGGGGGGTGGGGGGGGGGGGGGGGGGGGGGCGGGGACGGGTATATGTGTACACAAAGAGTGCATTGCGCACCACGCGAAGGATGGACATATTTCAAACTTGGACTGAGGGGGGGGCAAGGGCAACACATGTAACCTAAACATCTGTACCTCCATATTATGCTGAAATAAAAAAAAAAAGAAAAAAAAAGAAAAAATACATAATAAAAAGAAGTCATTGCAGCAATCAGTCAGTTTACTTACCTATTCCATATAGTTCAAATTTTAAGCATGGAGCCTTTCATTCCTTTTTTAGCAATCACGTTGCCAATGGCAATAAGAAACTGATTGTATTAGTAATAAACTGTCCTTTGGAATAGTCAGAGAATATTTTTTTACATGTGTTATTGACAGTTTTAATCATAGAGTGAGATATATTTTCAGAAAAAGATTAAAATTTCAAAGGATTTATGACAAAATATCAAACATTGATATTTGTAAAGTGGAAGATGATCTTAGTTTGGCAGTCTCTCAAAATATAAAGACTATTTCTCTGATTTCTAGTCACACAGTAGGTTACAGCTTCCACGATATGGTAAAAACAATTACATATGAATATTCAGAAAGGTAATGTCTTTTCAAGCCAAGATTTAGAAAGTAATCCCTAAACCCTAGTTCCTATACATATATTCCAAAATAGCTGGTAACTTCCTAACTACACATAGATTAGACTTTCAATTATTCAAACATCTAAAATTACACCAAACATTAAAATAGTAATGAAAAATAAATAAGATACTTTATTAAAGAAAATTGCTAAGCTGTTGGAATCCAATCCATATTTTAAATGACCTACCTCAATTTCTTCTTTCTTTTAATTTCCTACAGATTTTTTGACAAATGATATCTCAAAGTAGACCAGTTGATGATTTTATAGAATAAAGCAATTACATCAAATTTAGTTTAGTATATTGCATTTATATCTATATTTTATAAATTTACAATTAATCAGAGAGATAGCCTCTCTTAGAAAACAACTCCAATTAAACTGATAAGAACAGATACACTTGATCTTAGCCAAAAGTCCGAGAAGCAATAATAACTCCAGTTAAATGTGATGAGCTCTTTAGAACACAGACATTTACCGTAGTATCAAAGGGGCGTTGACATGGATGTAGAGAAATGGAAACCCTGTGCATTGCTGATGAGAATATAACACGGTGCAACCATTATGAATAACAGAGTAGAGGATCCCTAGAAATTAAAGTAATAGAACTACTATATCATCCAGCAATTTTCCTCTGGCTATTTTTCCAAAATAATGGAAATCAAAATCTCAGAGAGATGTCTGGGCTCCCGTGTTCATTACAGCACTGTTCACAATAGCCAAGATGCGGAAACAACTTGTCCACTTACAAATGAGTGAGTAAAGAAAACATGCTATACACATACAATGAAATAGTATTCAGCCTTTAAAAAGAGGAAAATTCTTCAATGTTCAACTGCAATGATGAAACTGGATGACATTATGCAAAACGAAATAAGCCAGTCACGGGACAAACACTGCATTATTTCACTTAAATGACGCATCTAAAATAGTCAAACTCACAGAGGAAGAGAACAGAATGGTGGTTGCCAGGCACGTGGGAGAGAGGGAAATAGGAAACTGTCAGCAAGTATAAAATTTCAGTCATGCAAGACGAGTAAGTTCTAAACGTCTGCTGCACGACATTGTGCTTATAGTTAACAACATCGCATTGTTTAAAATTTGTTCAGAGCGGAGATGTCATGTTAAGTGTTCTTACCATAATTCAAAAAAAAAAAGAAAAAGAAAAATGTTCTCCCATTATCTCTGTCTTCTGACCATTTCACCTAGTGTCAGACTGAGAAGTAATACAAGTTAAGTATTTTTAAAAAATGAGTAGTAATACTGAGAGGTAGATAGTGATTTCTTCTGAAGGAAATGAGCAGTCAAGAATTTCTTATTAATGATTAATAATGCTGATTCTGTAATGGGAAAAGTGTGAAATTGCTTTAGAAAATTGAAAAGGTTCATTGGAATAGCTACAATTTATTTTTATTATTGAAAAGAAATGTAATTATATAATTTATTTTCTACCCAAGTTGCAAGTTTCAAAAATCTTACTTATTATCCTATCTTAAAATTATTTTATCAAACATTTAAAATCCAGATACATGTCTCATATTTATTAATTGGACACTGCTTCAGTGAACTTTTACTGCGATACAATATCCCTTCTTGAAAAACTAAAAAACATTAACCCTGAGCATGAATGTCAATTAATTTTTACATTATATATTAATCTATGGAACAGCCATTTAGATTAAAATATAGACTATTACAATATGCAAAAGATGTCCCTTTCTGCCCATTTTCAGTATAAATTAATAACCCAAGTATAATTCCTTTTTGACTATCAACAGGGATTGTGTCTGTTTCTAAATTAACAAATGAATAAAATCGTATAGTGTATGTCTTTTTATGCCTGACTTACTTCGATATCTATGCCTGTGATACGTATTTATGTTGTTACATGCGACAGGATCTTTTTTTAAATTTTTATAGCCATGTATTACTTTGCTTTATGAAAACACAGCAATTTAGTGCTCCTTTGTTTTACTGTTGACAATTTATAGAATTGTTTCCAATTATTGATTTTATGCCATAAACATTTTTGTACAGAGATTGGTGGATATCTACACTTAATAGTTTTTGAGTACAGATCTAGATGTTAATTTGCCACGTCATAGGGGAGGAGTATGTTTTGCTTTATTGCATAACAATGAACATTTTTTTCAAAGTGGTTACACCAATTTATAATTTCTCAAAAAATGTATGAAGTCTCAGTTGCTCCATATCCTGATTAACAATTGTATTTGTGTCTTACCAACTTTAGCCATTTCAGTGCATTTGCAATGTTTTACCATAGTTTTAATTCTAATTTTTCTAAGAATAATATTGAATACTTTTTTTGCTTTTTGATAATTTGAGCATTGTAGAAGTGACTGCTGTATACGTTTGCCCACTTACACAGGGTCTGCTATATTTTTCTTACTGTTCTGCAGAGTTTATATGTATTCTGGATGCACGTCACATTGGAAATGCACTCTTCCAATGTGTGGCTTATTTGTTCCCTTCTAATTTCTAATTTTTGATGAGTACACTGTTATTTTTGATGGAGCAAAATAAATTTTTAGTTGGTACTTTTGTGTAATACTTAAGATCATGAAATATTCTATGTTCACGTTTAGACAGTGATATCCCATGGTTCCAGTATCATTTAACATAAAAACCATGCTTTTTTTTTTTTTTTTATCTTTTGAGGCAGAATCTTGCTTTGTTGCTGGGGCTAGAGTGAGCGCTGTGGTGTCAGCCCCACTCACAGCAGCCTCAAACTCCTGGGCTCGAGCGATCCTCCTGCCTCAGCCTCCCATGTAGCTGGGACTACAGGTACAAGCCATCATGCCCGGCTAATTTTTTGTTTCTATTTTTAGTTGACTGGCTATTTTTTTTTTCTCTATTTTTAATAGAAATGGAGTCTCACTCTTCCTGGTCTCAAACTCCTGACCTCAAGCATTCCTCCCACCTCAGCCTCTCAGAGTGCTAGGATTATAGGCACGAGCCACCGCACCCAGCCAAAACCATGTTTTTTTTTTTTTTACAGAAATAGATCACAGATCAGGTGACTGTATGTTAATGTGAATGTTTGGGACTCTTTATTCTCTGTTTAATCCATTTGTCTATCTTTGCACCAATGGTAATGTAATTCTACCAAATAAATTTTTTTAAATATTTATCTTTAGTGATTCTTTGTCTTGCATTTGTGTGTGTGTGTGTGTGTGTGTGTGTGTGTGTGTGTATTAGACTCAGTTTTGTCAACTTCCTCCAAAAGTCTGCTGGTATTTAGAAAGGAAATCCATTGAATCAATAAATTAATATTGAGTGTTAAAATGCTAACAATACTGGGGCATCTATGAATGTGATACAACTCTCTATTTATTATGTTTTCCTTATTTATCTCAGTAATATTTGGCAATTTTCAGTGTACAGAATTTGCTCACTTTCTGTTAGATTTATTCTTTGGTATCTAGTAAGATTTATGCTATTTTAAATGGTATATTTCTCAATTAATTACCAAAGTGTTGTCACTAGGATGAGTGAATATATATTTTTATATTTACCATATATCAATGGCATTGATAAATATATGTATAATCCTACTATTTTGGTTATAGACATTTTAATATTTTCTACATGCACAATCATATCATTTGCAAATAATGACACATTTATTTCTATTTCTAATCTCTGTACTTTTTTTATTTTGCTGACCAGGTATTCTACTATAGTTGAATAGATATGGTGATGTAGACATACTTAAAGATGTTCATCACTGTTATTTTAAAGTTCTAGTCTTTTATGACTTCAGTATCTGATTCATCTATTGATTTGTTTCTATTTTCCAGTTTTTCTATGGTTTCAATTTATTGGCTGTTGGTCTTTTTAAAATTTTATTACGTCTTTATTTCATTTTTTCCTATATTCACCATTTTTATAATACCTTACCTTTCTTATAATGCCTAATTTGGTCTTTTAAATTTTTATTATATTTTTATTTTTTCCTTTTTTACTTTTCTTATAAAATCTAATTAGATGACACATTTTGAAAGAAAAATTTAGAGTCTCTGTAAGTTCCATGTTGCTATCATTCTAAAGATTAGGTAAAAAAGATGAACAATTTTTAAATTCCAGAGTAATGGAATATCTCTGCTATGTGTAACATATATGTATTTATGAATTATATAATTATAAGTTAAATTCATTTGAACTTTTGCTTTTGCTTCCACAAAGGATATAGCTGGAATAATTTGGAAAAAAATTACTTCTGCTGTAGCAACTAGAAAAAAATATTTTATTTAAATATATATTATATTATAAATATATATTATATATATTTAAATAAGGGCATCAGAGAGTCAGAAAGCAATGTAAGCAAGGAATTTAATATGAACTAAAATTCCAGAGTGGCAAATCTTCCTAAAATGAACTGATCTGTGATTTTTTTTTACTGTAGGGGCTTTTGCTTATTCTGGGCATGGTCTGAAGATCTGGCTTAAGCCAGGCAAAGAACTCTGCGGAATGAAGAATTCAGGCTTGGAGCTGCCATGGTAAAAACCCATGGGGTGTTATTCCCTAGAGCATGTACTAACTCCTGTGGTTCTGAAGACTCTAGAGAGCTAGGGAAGAACGTTCCTTTTCATATCTAATTACAAACTTGTGTTTGAACTAGAGTATGTACAATTAAAGTTAAAGATAGAATAAAAATATGCTCTAAAATATAGTATCTGTCTTATCTCACATAAATCATTTTCTCTCATGCTCAGTATTCTCCAGTACGTTTCTAATAATTCTTAGAAGAAAACACTCTGAACTATAAGGTGAGCACTCTGTCACCCTGTGTTTCACACGAGAGGTTTCTTTTCCACCTTCAGAGCTTTAGGCGTTGGTTTTCTGCCATGTCATCGGAAGGTCCTTTCTGAGCCTATTTTTTGAAAAGATTTTCTTCAGTAAACTTAAAACAAATGGCATTGATTTCATACTTATAAACATTTTATTAATGTTTCACATATTGGATAAAATATATTTGCAATATTTGGTAATAATCTGTCAAATAGTAATATTTCATTTTCAGAACGTGATTGTCCCACGTTATGTTTACATTTCCGTCGTATATTATTCATTGACTTTCTTTCCTGTGAATTGGCTTTTCATGTCCTTTGCCTCTTTTAATTTAGGTTTCTGAGTTATTTTCCTATGGACTTTTAAAGATAGTTTATTGATTTTGAATATAGAGATGTTAAAGATTTTTTATTTGTGTATTATTACAAATAAAATGTTTGTGTATCTTTTAAATGTACTTTTTATATAACATATAATTGTTCTTAGAATTCATTTAAACAAATTTCTCAATAATAGTTTTAGCTTGTATGATGTTGTAAGAAACCTTCTTTTCCAAAAACATAAATACAATTATTTATATTCATAGATATTTATTAAATTATTTTTGTGTTTGTAAAATAATTCTTTTTATTCAATATATGCCCATGTGAAAATACTGATTAATTAAGAAATAATATGACTACAGATAATCTGTATTAAAGCATTGACATGTACTCAATTTTATTTTATTTTATTTTATTTTTTTGAGACAGAGTCTTGCTCTGTTGCCCGGGCTAGAGTGCCATGGTGTCAGCCTCGCTCACAGCAACCTCAAACTCCTGGGCTCAAGCGATCCTTCTGCCTCAGCCTCCCGAATAGCTGGGACTACAGACATGCGCCACCATGCCCGGCTAATTTTTTATATATATGTTTTTAGTTGTCCAGATCATTTCTTTCTATTTTTTTAGTAGAGATGGGATCTCGCTCTTGCTCAGGCTGGCCTCGAACTCCTGACCTTGAGTGATCCACCTGCCTAGGCCCCCTAGAGTGCTAGGATTACAGGCATGAGCCACTGCGCCCGGCCTGCATTCAATTTTAAATAAATTAACACAAAAAAAATAAGCTGTAAAAGTTTTATTGATTAAATGCATATTTCATTATTCATAACATAATTTGTTACGCATTATTCCTGAATACTAAAAGATAATCTAAGGAAGAATTATATTGTAATTATAAAATTTTAAATGATTAAAATGGAGTGATATCATGCTAGATGCACTGTTATATAACCCTAGAATATGATATGTCCATGAAATAGGAAAACTTTGACATTTTTATAATCAATAATAGTATATATAGCCAGTAAAAGACAGTAAAAATATTGTGCTACCAAATATTAACGATATTCCTAACAATGTTGGAAATAGGAATTAAACATTCCCTCATGCTTAGAAATTGATTTCAGATTTGAAGATTTGAAGTAATTAAGATTTAAGATTTGAACAGTTAACTGAGTAGAATCATAATAAGTTCCTTTCTGGTGTTAAAAATGGCATTTTTAACATTAGACCTACTTATTTGAATAATTATTCCTTTTTAAATGTGTATTATATAAAAATTAGAAGTGAAAATTAGAAAGTAAAGGGTACTTTTATTTTACTAAAGTATAACCATAAATAGTACCATGATTGTTTTTGTTTCTTGGTGTGTATGTGTATATATAAAATATGTTATATTACAAATCAATTGTAACATGCATAGTATTTATCATTTAAGTTTTGCTGTTAACAGTAAAATGCAAATTTATCTATGTTAATGGTGGTCTTTACAGAATAAATTATTTGAAATTTCTAAGAACAAAGTTATATAATTGTAAACAATATTTCCTCAGGTTGGTAAATAAAGTTTTTCCTCAAATCACAAACTATGTATTTATCTCTAAAACACAAAATATAAGGCTGTTCTTGGACCAATAAAACTATCTGGGAATCAAGGGACAGAACGAATTTTGTATGTCCTTTCTACAAATAGCTAAAAATTTTAATAATGTGTTATATTAATCACAGAAGGATTATACTAGAATGATGTGATAATATTAACAAATTGACAGGGCTTAGTCTTTAAAATTTGTATCTATAGGCTTAATTAAAAAATTTAAAATGCTCTGTCATTTTTAATATGATGTATCACTTAAATATATTTACAAATCATGAGTGATTAAATAACTCATGTCTTATAATTTCAAATGAAGTACAAATATATGACTGTGTTCTTAATCACAGTTCCTTGACACTTAAATTTCCATCCAATTTCAACATTAATCTTCATTTCTTATGAATTATCATAACCTGCTTAGATTGTATCCTTAAGGAGAAATATATCACCTGGATAAATAGTATAATTTCAGTGTGCCAAACAACTGTATCTTTACTATATTGTACCACTATCTAGAATATAGTATTATGAATTCTCCAGTTCTTACAGTCCCATTCCTAAAACACATGCACACAATTACGGGTAAATAAAGGGAGGTCTAAAATTATGTCTATTAACAGGGGTAGAAGGAAGAAGTAGCGATGCCTGATGTCCTACTGACACTTCTATTCAATTCGCCATTCCATAACAGCTGATGTTTTCTGAAGACAGCTGCCACGAATCCCTTTAAAATCTTAAGCTAAAATTAACATACGCCAAAAATTAACTGTAATTATAAGTCAAATTGGGAGTATTTTCTGTTGAAATTACTGTAGTGAGATTTTCTATTTTATACTCTGTAATGGTCCAAATTATTAATGATAACTTTTAGCAAACACAATCTCGTAAATTACAAGTTCACACACATACAAACAAGATATACACACTGCAGCGATTAATAGAGCCACTTACTTTAAAGTATTACCATATAAAAATTAAATTTTTCAC
Source organism: Avahi laniger (assembly GCA_963575035.1). Lineage (NCBI taxonomy): Eukaryota > Metazoa > Chordata > Mammalia > Primates > Indriidae > Avahi > Avahi laniger. The sequence goes on along the minus strand of CAUYSK010077350.1, from coordinate 24,060 downwards.
CAAGGATATGAACATTTTTTGATAAGAAAAATCTCCTACCTCCTTATTTAATTTACCTACCTTCTGTGAGTAGGGAAGTGTTATCCTGCTTTAAGACACGACCTGCAGCGCCGTGGTTTCCTGCTGCATGTCTCTGGAAATACAGCTCTCCAAGAAGCAAACTCTTTCAAAGCTATCAAGGAATTTCAGCCTTCTAAGCTTTATTTTTCTCAGGGTTTTAGCCACTGATGAAAATCTACAGAGAACATGAAGTTTTAAAAGAAAATTTTAGTTTTAAATGGAAGATAAGGAGAATCAAAGGATACTAGAATCTGGGTGACTTTATATGAGTCCGTACTTTTCTGTTCCGCAATCTGACTTAAACGGAAATTGAGCCCCAAGTTTCCAAATATGTTACTCAAGGTAAAATATGTAGCCATTGGCAAGGTCAGGCAATGTCACCAGGACTCCGCAACTCTGCACTCTGCAGTCCCCTTGAAGTATTTCTTCAATATATCTTCAGTTTTGAGAAAGGATTTCATATACCTATATATTTAATATATATATATGTCAAGTATATATATATATATATATTCTTTGCCTTATTAAGGACTGTCTTCTCTTTCTGCTTCTACTATGACTCATTCAGATGACAAGAGACATGCTTAATTTTTGTAATGATATAGAATATCGACATTTGTGTATTCTCCAAAAATGTTTGAAATCTAAATTACTACTTGCTTCTTTGAACTGATAAACTGTACTAATCACATAGAAAATCAGTATTTCATGCTTCTCTGTCCTAAATGTCAACTTCCCTGCTCCCTTTTCTGTAGCTTCTGTCCTGGCCTCTGACAGAAATACAGAGGAAAATACTTCACTTTCCATTAAGGAACATTCTGGGGCTCCCTTACAAGACTTTTCTTCATCTCAAAGATTTCATAACTTAGGCCCGGTTCGGCTGAAGTCGCATACTCTTAATTTTGACTGACCAGTCTTATAATTTCCTGATTCTGAAACTAGAAATGGAAGAAGTTATTTTTCATACTCAACACATTGAATAATATATACTTTTTCCTAATGTATTCAATCCTATATTTGAAATCTGCCTACTAATATTGAATGGACATTCCCCACGAGTGTTTTCCCTCACGTAGATCAAAGGAAAGGAAAATAAATAGGCTGTCATTTCTGTTGTGTTTTAAGTGAATCACAAGTGATCAAATATTCAATTACAAAACTATATCTCTGTGTGGGTGTGTTATGTGTCACCATGTGTGTGTAGTAGATAAGTCCAATTTCTAGGACTGTCTATCACCATTCTAAGCAGAAGCTTATACTTCAAATGTGGCTACTTCACGAGCTTTAGTTATGTTCTTATTAAATTGATACTAGAGGCTATGCTAACTAGCATAATTAATGAATTATCCAATTATGAAATTAGTGGCTTGCTAAATAACAATGAGCTATAAAAATGAGATCTCCTTGTTGGGATCAGTACTACAGGTGAATTGGTTAAAATATTTAAAACCCTTTTTACCTCTGAATGAGCAGATCTTGAGCGTTTTACAAGCCCTGTGGCAGATAACGTTAAGGGCGAAACCTGGTTCTAGTTCAGTGTCCACCACTGGATCTACGTGTTCTTGTGGACGATATTGACCCTAAGGATAAGAGGATTCTGCCTCTAGAATACTTTTCGTCTTCCTAGAATGGATCATGTAAGTAAATTTTGATCAGAATATGTAAAAGAACAGTGTAGATTTGCAGTGGGGAGATAGTTGTTATATGCTGTTTTTTTTTTAATCAATCCTCCAAAATAGAATGTATGTCATATTTATACCAACTTGTTAAAAAATAGATGTGTTTAATAGCAGAGTGGTGAAAGAATTTGGTCTTCAACCTCTAGTATCTAGAAGAGATTATGGAGAATTTGAACTCTAAACACAGGCTACTGCTATTATCTGCTAATAGTGTGTGAAGAATTGACTCAGGTGAGTTCACAACAGAATAACTTTGAAATCACATGAAGAAAGTTTTCCCAAGCTTCCTGACATATGCCTGGAATAATGTATTTTAGGAACATGCGGAAAAAGAAGATGCTATGGATTATTTTCCTTTGACCCTGATTATTTGATTATGGCCTTAAGATATCTGCTTCCTTTGTTTAATAGGAATAACTAAGCTAACAAAATTTTCTAAGGAATCAGTGCAGCCCACAATTGTATCAGGGGAATAGTTTAAAAACTAGAGTGACCAAGGAGCCAAGAAATCATATTTGATGATTAACTTGGACTCTCTTTCTAAATTGGAATTTTGTCACCAGGATGACCCTGGCGAAGCAGATGGAAAAACTTTTAACAGTTTTTCTTTCCTTCTCTTTTCTTTCTTTTAACAATTTTTCTTCGTCTTGTTAACTAGAAGCCCACCTGCTCAAGGACACCGAGGGCCTGAACACTACAAATTGCCACAAACCCCTACCAAATGCCAAAGGTTCAGGACTGCACACGGCCAGTGGAGACTAGAGCAGATCACCTCCTGCTACCTTTACTTCATTAATATACCATTATAATGCTAAAAATCACTCCTCCAAGTGAGAATCACCGCCATTTTCTGTACAAGCAATGCATGATGACATGTACATGAACTGCGTCTGCATGTCTGAATCTCCACCCTCCGTTTCCGAGAAAATGTGGAAGAATAGATCATCTATGGGTACTCTGACATAAACATTGTTAAACAGAGTAATGAAAAAAAAAGTGTGATAGTTCATGACACAGAATTTATTCACCTTTTCCAGAAGCAGCTGCCCTGATAGAATGATGCAATAGCCTGATAAAGACTCCGATAAGACATCAGCTTTGGCATGTCACTATACAGGGTTGGGGTACTGCTGTCTAGAATGCAGCATACACACTGACCTACCGACAGCCAATACGTGGTGCTACGTGTTCAAAGGTATCCAGGATAGATATTAAAGAAGAGGCCCTTGTTATCCACAGACTCACTTTCAGTTAGGACTGTTATCCCCACAACTTTAGGTTATGCTGAACCAGTAATCTTTTTTCCAATTTCATTCTTCTGCTTGTGGAAATCCACTTTTCTCTATCAATTCTCCTTTATACATCAAAGGAGAAGCTTTTTAGTTTGATGTAATCTCATTCATTTATTTTTGCCTTTATTGCTTGTATTTTTGGAATCATATTCAAGAAATATTTGTCTAGAAAAATATTGTGTAGCATATTGTATTTACACAGTTTTGAGTCTTAAGTTTAAATCTTTAATCCATTTTGAGTAGATTTATTAACAAATTTAGGAAAGTTGCAGGGTAAAAAATGAACACACAAAAATCAGTAACATGTTTTTTATGCTAACAGCAAACTATCTTAAAAAGAATTAAGAAATCAGTCCCATTCACCATATTATAAAAAAAAAACTTAACCAAAGTATGTATACTGACAACTGTAAGTATTTATGAAAGAAATTATAGATGACACAAATAAATGGAAAGATATTTTGTTTTTATGGATTAGAAAAATAAATGCTGTTAAAATGTCCATATCACCCAAAGTGATCTATAGATTCAGTGCAATTCCAATCAAATTTCCAGTGTCATTCTTCATAGAAATAGAAATAAGCTGAAATTTGCATGGAACCACAAAAGATCTCGAGTAGCCAAAGCAATCTTGAGCAAAAAGAACAAATTTAAAGTTTCACTCTATCCAACTTCAAAATTTATTAGAAAACTACAGTAATCAAAACAGCATGGTATTGACATGAAAACAGACATATTGACCAATGAAACAGGTTAGAGAGCCCAGAAATAAACCCACACATTTATGGTCAATTGAAATGGAAAATGGACAGTCTCTTCAATGAATGGTGCTGAAAAAACTGGATTTCTACAAGCAGAAGAATGAAATTGGAAAAAAGATTACTGGTTCAGCATAACCTAAAGTTGTGGGGATAACAATCCTAACTGAAAGTGAGTCTGTGGATAACAAGGGCCTCTTCTTTAATATCTATCCTGGATACTTTTGAACACGTAGCACCACATATTGGCTGTCTGCAGGTCAGTGTGTATGCTGCATTCTAGACAGCAGTACCCCAACCCTGTATAGTGACATGCCAAAGCTGATGTCTTATAGGAGTCTTCATCAGGCTATTGCATCATTCTATCAGGGCAGCTGCTTCTGGAAAAGGTGAATGAATTCTGTGTCAATTGATAGAGAAAAGTGACGACACACAAATTGGGAACAAGTATTTACAAACCACACCTCTGATGATATATTTGAATATATACAAATGAACAAGTAAATGAAAAAATGCTCACCATCATTAATCTTCAGAGAAATGAAAACTAAAATTACAATGAGATACAATCTCACATCTATCAGAATGCCTATTTTCAAAAAGACAAAATATAAGCATTGGACAGGATGTGGTGAAAAGGGCAGTGTTGGCGGGAATGCAAGTTAATGCGGCCATCATGAAAAACAGTGTGGAGTTTCTTTAGGCAATTAACAAGAGAACTGCTATATGGTTCAGCAATCCCACCTCTGGACACATATCCAAAGACATTGAAATCAGTCTGCCAAGGATCTACCTGCACTCCTGCGTTCATTGCATCATTTTTCACAGCAGTCAAGATATGAAGCAACCTGGGCACGCGTGAGTACATAATTGAATTAAAAACTGCGGTGTGTGTGTACGACTGAATGCTAATCAGCCTTAAGAGAGGGGGCATAATGTCGTTTGTGACAACATGGATGAACCTGGAGGACATTATGCTAAGTGCATCCAGGAACAAAAAGACAAATACCGCATGGTCCCACTTACACGTGGAACCTAAAAAAGTTGAGCTCATAGAAGCAGAGAGCAGAATGATGGTTACCAGAGCTGTGGGAAGGGTGGCATCCATGACACTGTACAAAGCTTCGGCTAGACAGGAGGAGTAAGCTTTACTGATCTGATGCATCGAATGGTGACTATAATAAATAATACAGTGTGTATTTCAAACTGATGTAAGAGTAGGTTTTTACCTCAAAAATGATAACTATGCAAGGTGATGGTTTTGTTAATTTGCCCAATTTAATAATTCCACATTTTAAAAATATATCAAAATATCAATTTACCCCATAAATGTATATAATTATTATATCAATAAAAAATAAAATAAAAATGAATCCTGTTCCCTAGAAGTTAACATCTCTGACAGGTAACACAGTAGGAGGACGCTGCCTGGAGTTTGCAGTGACCGCTTGGCCACCGTGGGCTCCAATTATCAATAAACAGTTAGGAAGATTCATTGTTTCCATGAACTAAAAGGAGTTCTATATTGTCTTGTGTATCCATCCTGGATTGTCATATGGATCTAGGCTTTTAAATACAAGATGTGGCAAAGGCAATAATGCCTGGAGCCCAGGGGGTTCTCTGGGGCCGTCCCGTAGTAAGTCTCGCCCAAGTAAAAACTGCCAAAGGGCAAATGCCGTAGCTACAGTTCAAAAAAGGCAAGACCACATGGGATTGGAAGTCTAACTCAACACGTCATCAGGCAACTAGAACCAAAGACAATGAAATATTAGAATACAAGACAGAGAAAGGAGATGGTGACTCTCAGTTTCAATCTCAGCACCAGCTTGTCTCAACAATTAGCAGCTCAAAAACCATCACTTTGTGCTTGCTTCCCTGCTTTCTCTGGCTTCACTTCCTTTTTCTCCTACTCTTACACTGGGATTTCTCTTATAATAAATAAAAACAGTCGATACATTGTTTTACCTCAATTTCTATATTCTAAAGAACCCAGGCAAAGACATTCCCTAAGAACAAAGCAGGATTAATAGAGTATGGGTGTTTTCATGATTGATTACAGAAAATTAAATCCCATCCAGTTTAAATCCAATAGATGGCAGCCTGAGAAACAAAGATTTACATTTAACTGTACTAATCAGATATCTGATGAAAATTAAGATAGCTATCATATGTATTCATTAACATTTTTACACAATTTCTTTGTGAAACTGTTATTTCAATTAAAATATATTTGAAGCTCAGATTAAAAAAATGTTCAATTCCAAGCATAGAAATTCTGCAGAATAAATAGCATGTCTTTTATGCAGCAAGCAAATCAAAGGGTAATTAATATAGAACAGACAATGGAATCCTCTTTACAAAAGAAGTCACTTGGAATCATAAGTGCCCTTTTAACTGTTGTTCATTTTATAATAGACTTCGTTACACAACCTTCAAAGATTTTTGTTAAAGTCAAAAGAACTGACTGGATATGTGCATATGTGTGCATGCTTTTCTTCCTCAGCCTTTAAATGGCCATTTAAATCCTTCGCCCACATGATCTCTAGGGATTATATACCCTGATTTAAGAGCTTACAAGAAATTTCAAGTCAAATCACCTATTGTAACACTCTGTGAGCATCCATTTGTGCACACGAAATGTACAAGATTTTAGACAATTTTTAAATATTTAGCATGAATATTTTCTCATGAATTGGGAAGAGAAGGAGGCAGGAAAGAGGTAAAATAAAAGACGGCTCATTAATTTTATGGATAAAGTAAAAAAGAATTTTAAATAAAGTATAAAGTCCTATGTGGATAAATTGACTACTCTCTGTAACTCTGCTACGTACTGTTTCATTAATTTAACAAAATTTTCTGTAACACCACATGCGTCATTTTTCTTTTATTTCTATCATGGTGTAAATATTACTGTATTATTATTTTACTTCCGGTTCATCCTTTCAGTGAGTATCTGCTAAGTTAAAGCCTAGTATTAGATGCTTTCTACTGAATGCTGGATCTCTGTGTTCTTGCTTCAAGTCGTTCACAAGCTGGTAAGAAAATAAATATCAGTCATCTCCCTGCCTTAAGAAAAAAATTCAACGTATTAGTTTAAGAATCATAATGGATGGGGCATTAAATTTTAATAAAACTAGACATATTTGCCAAGGAAAAAATTAAATGCCTTCACAAAGGAAACATGAATTAAGATGAGAACTGAGGGTGAGTTGTATTTGTTAACATAAATTTAATATTTGCCTATGAAAATAAAAAAATATGATCACCAAGAGATGATTACCACACTAGGATATAAATAAGTTTAATATCTGTAAATTTTATTATAACTCTAAATTCATTATTATATTTTGATAACATGATCAGTGAGATCCCATTAATTATATGCACTAGAAAACAAAGTATAGTCATTTGTGTGTGTGTATACAGTGCAACACATTCCCCCAAGACGTGAGATAAGTAATAAAACCAACCAAATATGCCTCTTCTATAAAATTCTCCATTACTGCACGTTCCACAAGAATATTATCTATTTTTGGGTTATTGTGAGTGTATTTCAAAGCCTGAGAATAACTTTCATTTTTGTCACGGGCATTTTTCTTAACAGTCTGCTCCCAAACAATGCAACACATTTTGTTCTTCTTATTACTAAGCCATAATATCTGCTATTAACCTTTATTTACATAATCAGGGGGTTGTTTTTATCATCTAAACATTATAATTGGTCCCACAACTTTTATTCTCTCTCCATATTGGTAAAATACATTTTGGGATTTTATCTAGACTGGATAGTTTAGATTCCTTATTTTCCTAAGCCATCTAAATACTTCTGTCTTACTTATACATCACTAAAGTAAAAAAAAAAAAAAAGAAAGTAATAAATTATATATAAAATTTATTCTAGTTCTAAAATTCAATGATTCACTTTAATTTGACTTTTAGATCATTCTAGGATTGTTTGAGTCTTCTACTTTCAGGTTTCATTTTAACAATTCATATCCTAAAAACACAGAATTAAATTACCATCTGTAAGAGAATACTGGAATAGCATTGTTTAAAGAAATGATTTATTAACCTTGTGAAATCAGGATAAGTGAACACAGAATATTATACATGTTGCGCTAGATAATTTTAAGTAGTAACAAATTGCTGGATATTTATAAATGCCTAAATATGAGTTTAAAAATGTATACAATTTTCAAGAGTTGCAAAAGAAAAAAATCTCGAAAGCAGTTTAACTAAGAAAAGTAGTACTATTTAAAAAAGCAAAAAAAAAAGTAGTACTAATAAATTATTTAAATTGTAAAATGTTTCTTAGTATAAAAATAAACAAATATGTTATTTGCTTTGTATTTTGGAAATTTATATGCTTATAGACAAATTATTGTGCTTAATACTATTCTATCATTTTTTCCAGAAAAATTGAAACTATACATATTTATTTCTCTGTATTTTTTGGATATTTCCGATAATACTATTGGGTTATTAATTATGGAATGTCCGATTTCCTTAAGTACTAAGTTTGACAGTTGATACCTCTGACATTTCACTTTGACACTTCTTATTACTTTTTTTCTTTTTATTGTGAAGGCACATCCTTGTTCTTTCAAAAGCACATTTTGGTCTGTGATGATCTTTCAAAATTTTTTAGAGAAATTTTTGTGAAACCATGGATAAGTCAAAAATTTGTGTTATTTTTGAATATGAGTTCTGTCCTGGAATCGGTACAGCACAGACAGCTCAAAACATCGACAAAGTGTTTGGGTAGGATGTGACTAACGAACGCACAGCATGTCGATGGTTTGTGAAGTTTCATTCTGGTGATTTTAATCTGGAAAATGAGTCATGTGGGCCACCTGAGACCAAGGCAGATAATGATGAGGTGAAAGCTGTAGTGGAAGCGAATCCATCTCAACTTATGCGAGAATTACATCCAGGTCTATTCCAACAATACTGGTCATTTGAAACAAATGGGCAAGGTAAAGAAGCTGGATAGATGGTTCCGCGTTAATTAAATGAGCGTCAGAAGAGAAATCAAATGACATAGAGCACTGATACCAACGGGTAAGACAATACTAGTGGAATACGTTAAACAAAAAACCAAACAGAGAATCAGATGTTTCTACACAATCGTATGAGCTATTCTCAACAAAATTTCAGTGTGCCATACAAATATTGCTAACCGTAGGCACCATATCGTACAGCAAACTTTTAGGAATTTATTCACCGTACATAACTGAAATTTTATACCTGTCGAATAACAACTCCCATTTCCTCCTACACTCAGCCCCTGGTAATCATCATTCTAATTTCTGCTTAGTTTCTTTTTTACTTTTTCTTTCCTTTTTTTCCTTTTTTTTTCTTTTTGAAAATTCTTTTTTTCCCCACAGGATCTTGCTCTGTCCCCCAGACTGGAGTGCAGTGGTGTGATCATAGCTCCCTGCAGTCTTGACCTCTCAGGCTCAAAGGATTTTCCTGCCTCAGCCTCCCTAGTAGCTAGGACTACAGGTGCACACCACCATGCCTAGCTATTGTTTTTACTTTTTGTAGGGTTGGTTGCCCAGACCGGTTTTGACCTCCTGGCCTCAAGTGATCCTCCTGCCTCAGCCTCCCAATGTGCTGGGTATTACAGGCATGAGCCACTCCACTGGCCTCTGCTCAATGTTCTTACCACAAAAAGAGGTGGAGTAGAGAAAGAAACTTTTGGAGGTAATGAATATGTTTATTTTCTTTATTGTAGTGATGGGTTCATGGGTGTATTCATATGGTCAAACCTATCAAATTGAATATATTAAATATGTGCAGTTTTTTTATACATCAATTAACCTCAGTAAAGCTGTTAACAAGTTTGTGTGAGAGAAGAGAGAGAAAAATGTGTGTAAAATACACATTTATAAATCCCAAACAGTGAAAAAAAGATACCACTTTCTTACTGGAGGCATACACGGACTCTTTTGTAAAATTTATTCTGTATTAGGCCCAAAAGAAAATTTCCATAATATTGAAAAATTATTACTCGAGTACATCTTAATTGACTTTCAACTCTCCATCTAATCTAACTAGATTAGATGACATTTCCCTTGGGTGTGGTCAAGTGACCACTGAGGTCTGATCATATAAGTTTGATAGACCTTTTGCCTTTTCTGTTTTTATGTCATTTGATTCTGTGTCAGCTGCACATACAGGTGTGTAATGGTTCTTCGTGAAGTACACAACTTACAGTCCTAAAAGGGCCAGTCTGTAAACCAATTAAACAGAGTGCTCAACAGATGAATGGATAAATATGGTATATAAATATACAAAATGCAATAATATGGAGCCATAATAAGAGAATGAAATCTTGTCATTTTTAACAACGTGGATGAAGGATGTTATGTTTAGTGAAATAAGCCAGTACTTAAAAGATAAATACTGCATGTTCTCAGTCATATGTGGAAGCTAAAAAGCTTGATGTCACGGAAGTAGGGATCAGAACAGCGGTTACTAGAGGCTGGTGAAGGCAGCGCGGAGGAGACAGAAAGCGATTGTTAATAGATGCAAACTTATGGCTTGTTAAGAGGAGTAGGCTCTAGTGTTTCATAGAACTGTAGAGTGACTATAGTTAATGACAATTTATTGTGTATTTTCAAATAGCTAGAAGAGAGGATTTTGAATGTTCCCAACACAAAGAAATGATCAATGTTTGAGGTGATGAATATGCTGTTTACCTTGATTTGAACATTACACATTGTATACATGTATTGAAATAGCACACTTTATCCCACAGATTGGTATAGCTATTGCTTGTCAATTAAAATAATAATACTCAAAATTTTAGAATATTCTTGGACTTTTTAAAAAATACCAAAATTCAGTAACTTATATGTTAAAAATATAAGCTGAATAAATAAACTAGAAAATTTTTTAAAAGTACAGAGAAAAATAGATAATAAAAAGCTATTCAGAAGATCAATATAGAGTCTAATAACCATCTCCAAAGGAGAGTGGAGAAAATAAGGAATGAGTGAAATTGTGAAAAGCAGAAGAAAATTTCACAAACCTGAGTCTTCAGTTTGAAAAATTCTGCTGAGAGCCCAACATAAGTAATTAAAAACAATAGCATAACCACCTGAACATATTATTATGAAAATTCACTACCCTGAAGATAAACAATATACAGTACAAGTATACATGTACACACACACACAAATTTCAAAAGGCCATTGCAAAAGAATAACAGTTAGATTGCAATCTGACCTTTCATGAAAACATAGGATGCTAGCAAATAATGTAATATTGCCTTCAATGTAATGAGAGAAAATTATTGTTAAACTAAGAATTATGTTCCACGCCAAAATATTGGAAAATATATGAAAACTGAATAGACATTTTCAGGCATCGAAAGACTCATAAAGTTATTTCTCATGTACAATTTCTTAAAGCTTACTTGAAAGTGTACTCCAGTAAAAGCTGAAGATATAATAACAAAAAGAATAAAATTGTGTTCAATATACTACATGAAGCATAGAAGAAAGGCAAAGGGAAGAAACTAAAAACATCTGTATCGGCAGCCTGGTGATCAGCGAACCTGAATTTGAACAGCTGCGTGGAAATCTATGGAAGTGAGTGGAGGGGAGCGTGATTTGTAGACTAGCAGCTGTGCTGACAGAGAGATTGGAAAAAGACCTGGAGAATTGTTGACCTGGATAATCCATTTGAAATCAATACTTGAGTTATTTTTTCTGTACAATACAAAGATTTTTAAATTTGAATAATTAAAGGAGAAAAATATCTTCTTACAATGATTCTTGGTTCCGAAATAAACAAAATTTACATGATAATTGTGAAGGACAAAGAATGTAAAAACAAAGATAGAGCAAACAAAGGAAGATAATTAAATAAGCTAGGAATGGTAGAGGAAAGGGTGAGTATTCTAATATCCTCTAACAGTCAATAACACTATGCATGATGTGAAAAGAAATAAAAGTTTATGGGTTAGGGAAGAAACAAACGCTGAAATTCAGAAATTCTTTTAATGAAATAATAGTATCATGCATTATTTATAAGCTTAGGGGGTGAGGAGAACATATTCCAAAAATAGAATTTAAATCATTTCAGTACTTTGAAATTTGTTGATACTTGTTTTATGGTATAACAGATGGCCAATTGATGCAAATATTTTATGTATGTTTGAAAAGAGTATGTATTCTATGTTCTCCCTGTATATATTTTGTGGTCGTAGGGAGCAACGATCTGTGTCTCTTTCTTAGGTCAATTTTGTTAATTGTTTTCAGCTATTTTATCTTTTTATTGAATTTTGTATTTTTGATCTATCAATTTTTAAGAGTGATGTGTTAAATTTTTTTACAATAAAAAAATAAAAGTTTATGAACATTGTTTGTTGTCATATGCAAAGATAATATTATTATGTTGTTGAAAATGACGGGGCTTGGGAATCCTCTCTCATACCCAGAAAACTCAAAGCCTTGCCTAAAATTTGCAGGTGAATAAAGAAGGATATTATTTAGATATAGAATAATTCATCAGAAGAACCCCAGATAAAACACATTAATGGTTAAACTTAAATGGGTCTATCAGATGCATTCATCCTCAGCAACACGTCCTTTAGCTCAAATGAAAAAAACAGATTAAAATATGTGTGTATGTATGTATTCTGGCATGTGACCTGGGAGGTACAGGTCTATTACTTCTTATTATACGTCCTTTGTATCATTTGATTTTTGAATTTTGTGCATGCATTATTTTGATGCAAATTTAAAAAAAAGAAACTAAAGTGTATGTTAAATAAAACTGTTGTAAAGTTTTAAACTTCTAGATGTGCTGGCAATATGTTCTTGCTGAATTCTATCCACTGAACCTGAATAATGTCATTAATTAACTAATAGGTGGTAAAAATAAATTAACTCCACACAGAATTTAAATGGGTCTATCAGATGCATTCATCCTCAGCAACATGTCCTTTAACTAAAATCATTCAAAATATATATGTATATATACTCATCATCTAAATATATACACACACTGTCACAGAATACAGATAGTCTTTTTCAAGTTTATTGTAAAAATAAACAGTATTTGGAGATTTATCATCTCCTTTGGTTTTTCCTTCGAAGAGCTCCAAAGGTCAAATGTGCATTTCAATATCGATTGTTCCAAATCTAGAAGTTAAGCTGAAGATTTAGAACTGAGATCTTTTTCTTTGAAATACAGGCCAATGTATAACAGCATTAATTACATGCTTTTTTTGTTGCTTATTACTAATACAGCCCATAACAAATTTCATTAGAAATTATTTATTTTTCTTCATTATTATTAGCAATGAGATAGTACTAAAATATCATATTTCATTTATTTAATAATATGACATTTAAATTGTATATATTTAGCTATAATAATCTAATGAGAAACTACTGTTTTCTTGATGATATATTATTAATAGTTGTTATATTGTTATTAATATAAAAAGTCATAGCTATATTATCATTTTTAATTCATTACACATTAAATTATTCAAGTAAGTAAAATGCTTTATAAGCATTTCTCTTGGCACAATGTGTGCAAAAAAAGATGCAAATGACATGGTTAGTTTTTGCTAATTCATTTCAGTAAAGTGAGCTGCTTGTTTTCCTCTTATATAATGAACATTTTAAGTACATGTTGTTCAATTGAGATATTTTAAATAAATAGCCAATATAATTTTTATATTTTCTATACCTCCTTATAGCTATAAAATGCAAAGTGTGTTATTTGGAATGAGTACCAAATTAAAGTCAACTTTTAAAAAAATATAACATATGTCACTGGATTAAATGTAAAATGAAAGAGGTATAAAAATAACCAAAATCTAAGAATTCCATATGTTAAAAGACATTTTATATTTAAATGGTGAGATTTCTTGTGCACATTTTCTAATATATCTGTGTTTTACTGTTCTTCAAAATGTATCTTTCTCATTATGATGACATAAAATAATAAAATGACGACAAAAGCAAAACAGGGAGAATGTTGGCAAAAATCAACCAAACCAAGATCAGCTTGCAAAGCACTATACTGGACTCTAGCAGGAATAGAATACCTTCCTTCATTTTTTTAAATAAATAGTACATCAAATATTATTTTGTTTTAATATACTCTTACTAAGAATACTTAGATGAAATTCCAAAATTCCTCAGCTTCAAGAAACTGCAGGGAATGTAGACCGACATCATACAGAACAACGAGGAAATCACCAGAAACACAACGAAGACCATGTAGACACTGACTTCAATAAGCTAAGGATAATATGCACGTGCATAGTGTGAATGATCAGGAAAGTAACAGAAACCCCAGGAAGAAAGCTTATGTAGATGTTGAAGGCTTTATTTCACACAAATCATGAGAGGTGACTTCTGAACTGTTTGTTTGTTTGTTTGTTTTGAGACAGAGTCTCACTCTGTTGCCTGAGCTAGAGTGCTGTGGCATCAGCCTGGCTCACAGCAACCTCAAACTCGTGGGCTCAAGAGATCCTCCTGCCTCAGCCTCCTGAGCAGTTGGGACTACAGTGAGCCACCACACATGGCTAATTTTTTGTTTCTTACTTTAGTTGACAGGTTATTTATTTATTTATTTTTCTATTTTTAGTAGAGACGGGATCTTGCTCTTGCTCAGGCTGGTCTGGAACTCCTGAGCTCAAACGATCCTCCAGCCTCAGTCTCCCAGAGCTTCTGAACTGCTTTATAGCAATGAATATGACTACATAAAAGTGATAGTGAAGGTTAATCACTAAGGTCATTCCAGACTGAGTGAGACCCAGAGACATCAGAGACTGTTACATATTTGCCTACGTTTGATTAGTTCTACAAAACTAAGACATTCATTTTGAGGATAAATCATCTATAGAAGAGACCAAAGAGTTAGAAAGTCATTAGTCTGTAAATGGTCGTACACACTGTGAATAGGAGGTTGGATTAAGGAAATAAGAATTTCATGAAGAAATGTGACAAAAGTCACATGACAAATTTTGAGTTTTATAAAGAACATTTGAGCAATAGTATGACAAACAGACCCTGATGCTCAGACATTGTGCATTCAAAAGAAGCAAAGGGATTATTTTGTAGGATACCAAAGGGATTTTTCAAACAGTAAAGCGATAGAATGGAAAAACTTGGATTCATTTAAATATTAAGTGCAAAGGAGATAAGAAGCCAAAGAGAAACACATGGTTGTGGTTTGCCTGACAGAGGAAGTAAAATTGGAGAATATTTAATCAGAAAAAGAAGATAAGTAACTCACTTTTGACTTTTGAAGATAAGTAATTCACTTTTCAACCGTTAATACCGACAGCCGCACAGGTAACTATGTCAGAGAGGACGCAGTTCTCACATGCTGGGAACTCAAGAAAGAAGTCTGGACGAGAGAAAGAGAATGTAAAATCATCAGCATGTGGGTGATACTTAGAGGTGGGCTTGTAGCAGCAAAGGTCACTGGCAGGAAATTCTGGAGAATACAGCGTTCAATAGCAGATTAAGGAAAAGAAGTTTACAGAGGAGCTGGAGAAGGAACAACAAAGAAATTAGTGGTTAAAACAGTGTCACAAAAGTGAAGGCAGCAATTTTTTAAAAAGACGGAAATAGTCGTTGGTGTCAAAAGTTAAGAGAGATCATGTTACATTATGTGTAAGGATTGTTCACAGGGTTTGGCAACCAGAAGATTGCTGATTACCCCGGATTATTTTGTAAGAGATTCATGGTTATGAATGACTAGTTATGGTTGGCTGAGCATTGAATGGAAAGTAAAGAAGTTCAGCTTAGAAGGGAAGTTGAGAGGCAAAGTACCAAGGCAGTGTTTCCCAACTTTTGCACATTGTACACACCACAAAAGTGATAGTATTTGTATGACACACTGGAGAAAACTCTGGGGGATTTAGGGACATGCATATGGAGATTGTCGGACAAATATCAATCACATTTTATTTTTCTTTTAAAAGTATATTTAAAAAATAAGATATAGCTTATTAGGAAAAACATTACAATTGCATTTGTGTCAAATATACCAACAGAATCCTTTCAAATATTTAATTTCAGGAAGAGACAAACGTGAGACTGTTTCTCAACCATATTGGATTTTGTTTTTAAATAAGTATATTCAGTTCTTTATCAAGAAACTTTAATTATGAACATGAAGTTACTCATCCTGCCGTCCCACCTAGGTTTGCTGCTTTTGGACCACAGAGCATTCTTCTTGGCACCTGGAATACATATTTCTCTAGTAGCTCCATGGGTCAGCCTCTCGTCTATTACCAACAATCGTGCTCTGTGCAGCTGGCTGCTGAAGTAAGTTTCCAACTTTTATAGTCTTCCTGTGATCACTTTGATGTTCTGGATGTCATCACGCCTATTATAGAGCATGTTTATAGAAACTGATAAATTTCATAAAACTCAAATGCACCATAAATTGTTAGAGGCAGCTAGTCCAGAAGATCTAAAGCACTCTAAATCCCACCGGGCTACTCCCTTAGACTACTGGATCACTATTTACAGTTGTGTGCATATTTATTTGCAACAAACCAATTGAGATGTGCTTACTAAAGAGAGAAATAAGGTTGGAGATTTTTGGTTTGTTTTATGTTAAATAAATTTAAGAGTCTATGCAGAAAGACATGTAACTTAGGGAAGAGATGAGGTTATTAACCAATAATGAAATGGGGGGAAGATAGGAAGGATCAGAGAGCACAGAAATTTGCTTGTTTGGTAAAAGAAAATAACTTAAATGAAGATCCAATTATTTGACTTGATAATTGTTTGTTTTGTTTTCTGATGAAGTGGTGAAGTGTTTGAGAGTGATAAAGTTGATGGTAGGACAGAGGAATTGAGAAGAGAGTGTCGAATGCCTGTAATGGCTCTTTTAGAATATGGGACAGATAACTGACCAGGGCCATGTGCGAGAGTGTATGTGATACTACGGCTTTATGTGAGATGAGAGAAAATGAAGTGAATGTATCACTACATTGGAGTATGTGGTTGTGGGGAGGGTGGATGGAAGTGGGTCTGGGTCAGTGTGGGTATGGGTGTCTGAGTCTGTTTGTGTATTTCTTCATAAGGATTTTCCATGGAAGTAAAATAATGGAATGCTCTGTGGTAGAATTTTTTCCAGCCTTGGGCTTTGTTTGGAAAAGTATGTGTACTGAATAGGCAATAAGAGAGCTAAGGATGATAGAGAAGTTGGAAAGTGCAATTTAGGTCACTTTGGGGAACAAAAAATTAAGGAGAGACTGATTAGGAAAGTAAGGAGTTGATAAAAGTTAGAGATATCAGTGATGTTATATATGTTATTCTTATACTGAAAAAAAGTTAGGAAAGCTGAAGGATAAGTCATTGTATTCAGAAATTGGAATATTTTAAATTTTTAGAAGAAACATGACAAAAATTAGAGTCTCTAAAGGAATAGAAGAAAAAACAATTGAAGTTTAAAAATAAGACAGCAGGACAAAGGTTTTTGATATATAATTAATATAGATATTGAAGTTCTCAGGGTGATGTGAGGATTTAGAAAGGACAAAATTATTTTATAATTCCAGGCTCTCATTTGTATTAACAGTCTGTCTCAACCCTGAAGGATACATCAGAAACAGTGCTAAAATGAAAAAAAAAAAAAAAAAAAGGCAGCTTTTGGATCGGCCTGGAAGATGCTCTGCCTGAGGTTCACAATATTTATCTTTGTTTCCCTTGTGTACCTGCAGAACCACTGTGGTCTCGGCACGTCCAGCGAGTGGCTGGCTTTATACCAGATACCACACCTGGCTGACGCCTGGATGCGCCAGTAACTAAACAGAACTGGGACTGGACCGGTATTTGGCTGCTCAGAAGACGAGAGCCCTTTCATGGGGATCACGCTATGGATTGGGTATTTGACCCCTCCAAACCTCATGCTGAAACTGATCCCCATGTTGGAGGTGGCGCCTAATAGGAGGTGTTTGGACCGTGGGGGTGGATCCTGCAAATAGATTAATCTCCTCCTGCGGTGGGGTGCAGCGAATGCGTTCGCGTTCTGGTAGTTCCTGTGAGAGCTTGTTAAAAAAGACAGGCGTCTCCGCCTGCTCCATTGGTTCTTCTTTCACCACGTGACCCCCGCCACACTGGCCCCTCCCCTTCCGCTGTGAGGGGCAGCAGAATGGCCCTCAGAGGAAGCAGAATGGCCCTCAGCGGAAGTAGAATGGCCCTCAGCGGAAGCAGACGCGGACGCGGGCTGCTGGTACCACCCGCGCAGGGGGAGCCGCAGAACCTCTTTTCTTTCTAGATTCCTTGGCCTCAGGCATTCCTTTCCCTCCACACAGACCCAGACGGACGGTGGAGCTGTGTGAGTGTGAGGCGCGGATTTCTAATTTCAACTTTTTGTGACAGAGATCATTTCTTCCAGAGTAGTGACAGCGACAAGTTAGACCCGAGAGACTGAGGGAGAGACAGGTCCTCAATCATTTATTTTGTTTTCTTTGATCCAGTGTTTTCACGGCTTGTGCTGTTACTGGGCATTGCGGGCATTCGTTGCAGGGTGCACTCTTGATGGACTGAGGTTGGGGTTTGGTTTTTCACTTTCAACTAGAAATACCTTGTCTAATATGGAAAATATGTAGGCACGTGGGTGCAGAATGTGGCAAGTGACAGACTCACGTTACTGACTTGATTTGGGATATGGGGTTGACTGAAAATTGAGGTTTAGTACACTGCGAAAACATATGTGTAAAGGTTGTAGCTTGTTGAATACTTACAGCCAGAATGTTGCAGTATAAGATGGTCTTTATAAAAGCAAACATGAAATGCCTTTTTTTTATGGCTAGTAATCTGGGATGCTCGCAGGCCAAATAATTATGTGACTTGTGGAATTGCAGAAAGACTGATCTTTCTGCTCCGAAATAATGTTAAGAGCCAAATTGAGTGTGAATCTCGAATAAGAGCAGGGAATAAAAACGGAGACCTATGGAAACGGGGGGAAATGAATATCTCTGCATTGTTCAATATACCGATGTGGCTATTGAGCATATGAAGTGTTCTTTAAGTGTACAAAATAGAGTGAAATTCAAAAATTTTGTACAAATAAGCAGTTAAACTAAGTCATTAATAATTTTTGTGTTGGTTTTGTATCAAAATGATAAAATTTGGGCTATATCGGGTTAAATGAAAGATATCGCTAAAAATAATTTCATGATTAATTTTTACTTTTTTCAATATGACTAGAATACATAAAATTAGATAGATATATGGCTCTCATTTGTGACTTACAATGTCTTTCTCTTTTACATCACTACCTTGGATAGTCCTAATATTAAAGTGAACATTATAAAATTGCCTATCTTCCGCTGAAAATCTAACACAGTTAAAATTTTCACCATTTTAAATTACTATCAATAGGGTTATAACATGGTTACTAGAGACATATAATGCATACAAATTTGCTTTAGTCCTGGACCCAAATATAAGCCAGTAAACCAAGGACTAAATGGATAGAAAGAGCTATGAAGTCTGATAATTAGAGATAAAAACCCACAAAGTCCATGATCAGATATCTAGTGTTGCTTACTAAAAAACAGTTTCCTGAACTTGAAAGAAATCCAGCTTACCAGGATTTCAGAGGAGGTGCATTGCTAGAAAAATCTCAGACCTTTCAAATATTTGACCCTAATTTCTAACACCCATGAAAAGTAAATAGCAAATAAATATAATTCCAGTAAGTAAACTGGGAGACTGCCAAATTCACTGACCCAAGCACATACTCTTCCATTGGGCAAGGAGCTGTTTTGTTTTGTTGTTTTCTCCATATATTTTGATAAAGAACATGCTGTAAACTGGTTTATGTTTCCCTCTTTGCTCTTTTTCCAAGGAGATTTGCTATTGCAGATATTTTGTTTTCACTCTGACCTTATGCTTGAGTGCATTGGGCAGGATGAATACATCGTTTAGTCTCAGAATGACAGGCCAGCAAAAGTCAGGCATTGCATCAAAACAGAAAGACTGTTAAAATGCTTACAAAAAGAATAACTGCCATTCTTTATGAAAGGATAAGCATAATTTTCCTTTTTGGTAGAAAGGGTGTATTGTATTATGAGTAAATATTATTGAGATTGAATATAACTTTTATACGAAATGAAATTAATACATATTGGGCATTATAAAGGTAAAAAAAATCAGTACATAGTTTTAGCTCTTCAAGCAAACATTCGATTTTGCCTATTCTAGCAAAATATATCTTCCATATCTTTGTACAATTTTTATCATAATTCATGTGGTTATGGGAATCTATAAATTATGGCGCTTTCTCCTGTTTTCCTGGGAACATGGCTGCACCCAACCTTGTTTTCTTCTTATATTCATCACTTTGTATAACAGAGAGATTTTTTTTAAATAGCATATGTTTATACAAATATAGATAGTTCAGTATTTGTACTTTGCTTTGCCTTATCATAAATTCTATATATTCTTGTATAAAAAAGTTAGGGAAAATTAAGAAAAGAAAAGAAGCATAAAAAAAAAGAACACTGAATGAAGATAGCTCTGTGAAAGAAAATTTCTGAATTAGTTTTTGTGGTTGCATAAATAATTCTCCCATCCTACACAATCTAATGGATTCACAAAGAAAACAATGCTGATGACAGTACTCCAAGAGATCTATGATTTATCACTTTGCTGAATAAAAGGCGAATCCCTCCTAATGTTTCCATTTCATTAGTAGGTTTATTTACATATTAATATATAGTTTCATGATTTTGCATATAAAAATTCTGATAACAGCTTTAAAAATTATGCTGTAACTAATTTAAAGTCTGTTATGGTGTATTTCTTAGGCATACCAAAACTTATTTTCTAACAAATATTTCATTTTAGTTTTGTTTAGTATATTCATCATATTCTTCTCCCATTATTTGGAATGAATACCTTTATTTATAATGATGGCTTTCTAATGTGTGTAAATTATCTCACTAAGTATCTGCTTATCCTAGTCATAAATCTAAACTGTTTCGGTGATTGAAATTTGTGAACTTAATTTTCCAATTCAAATGGCAGCTGTGTTTCAAAATACTAACATATTCCTTTGGTACAGAGTAATGACAGTTATTTTCAAGTGCATTGTAGAACCATATTGGCTGTGAAATTTTATTGTCAATAAGCTGATTTATTTCTCTTGCACTGCTGTATTGAAATTGGAATGTCTAGCAAATTCATGCACACCAAAATTGAGTGAACGAGAAATACATGAGAAAGAATCCTAATAAGATTTTTTTTAGATATAAGGAAAAATATGAAAAATTAAGGTATCTGGAAGTATAGTTAATGACTTTATAATAAAGAAAATTTCTTCCCATTTCTCAGTTTGTCTTCACAGGTCTATTTTTATATCATATGAAATTAATGTGAAATAAATAAAAATATACATAATTATTCAAATAAATGTTATACATTTTATAATGCATACTCATATATAAATTATTATAGTTATAATTATAAAATAGTTATCAAAATATATGTATACTTTACAATTGGTAAATTAATTTTAATAAAAAGTTAGAATATAAGACATGTAGTTCAACTAAATGTATATCCAAGTTTGTTAATCACTATTTTTAGTACATTTCTGAAAATTTAACATTCCGGCAAATGTAAGTGTGTGTATGTGTGTGTGTATTACACCAAGGTAAGTAAAACCAAGGTGGTGTTTGGTGATATTGGAGAACATTTAGGAATCCATTTATTCATTTTTTTAAGGTCTCTTGGAATCAAAATTGCTATGGCACTTTTGGTGACTTCCTTTGCATATGGAATACAAATATAAGAGTCTGCTGTCCCCTTTTGAAGTGCCAGGCCTTTAGAAGTCTGATGATTTCACTTAAAAATATTTTTACATTATTTTTATACCTCAAAATAATGTTACATGTCAGTAACTCTTAAAACTTAAATGAATTCAGGTAAGTTTTAACAATATCTAGTACATAGTTATTATAGACAGTATCTTAATTATTAGTAATCATAAATCATAAATCATAAAACTCACCTGCTTTGTTTAAAGCTTAAATCTCAATCCAAAAATTTTCTATCAGTGATTAATTATTAAGATTTTCTGAAAGGAAATATGTTAAATTATATTCCATCCTATCTTGAGCAGGCTCAGCTTCCAGGTATGCTGAGAATTTATCTGCTTGCTGCTAGGGCAAAGAAGATTAATCTAAGCCTAAACATGGCCAAGACAAAGCTAACACAAGGGCTGTTTGGCAGTGTGCCAAATGACAGTGTTGAAGAAAAGAAAAAAACAAACAAACAAAAAAACAAATTTAAAAAAGAATATGAGCTCAGACAAAAGGAGCTATCCAAGGAAGGAACTTAACTGGTGCCAGGATGAATTAGGTCACATAACACTAGCTGCTGTAACAGATTCAATCTTGAAATCTCAGCAGTGTAAAATTATGGAAGTCTAAATATTTGTCACTTAAAGTCTGATCAGGTGCAGATCACCAGGTATGCTGTCATCCAGCTGGTAGGCGTGAAAGAGAAGGTGGATGACTGAATAGGATAATTTTACGTACCTGGCCAGGACAGCATGTACATCATGTATGCTTGCTTCCTTGACTATAGCTGTATTACCTGCCAAATCTACCTGTGAGGGAGGATGGGCTATGTCAGCTAGCTATGGGTTCATAAGGAAAGGGAAATGAACTTGATGTAGAGCTTGCCAATCTTGCCGGGAGAGATTCAGGAAGTACTTATATTCAGAATTAATCCAGAGGCATTATAACCATAGTTTGGGACATATTTACACAGCAAAGAGCAGAGCGTGCAGCCTGTAGGTAGAATAATTATGACCATACAAAAGGTGATGTAGTGCTGATCCCTTCACTGAAGTAGATTGCCTTAAGAAAATTTCAAATCATCAAGTAAGAAAAGCGTAAATATTCTGCCGTGGACTAGGAAAATAATGCAGAAGTATGTACAACAATTTGATTTAGTGGCAAGAGGTTTTCAGTGCTCATCTCAAATGTATTAGACATTGGGCTTCAACCAGTAACCACAATTTCACAGCTAACTAGTAGGCGCTTTGATGAGGGCAGAATCAGAGACTCGGCAAGGGTGCCTCTGAATGTGCAGGTGTCCACTTGCCTATAGCTGAGCAGGGTCAAAGGTCATCCTACAAGAGAACAAGTACCAACATTCTACTGACTTAAAGTGCATTAGCTTAAGTCAGGACAGTGTACCAAGAATGCTGCCCACTTTTATTTGTTAGTACTTCAATAGCTAAATTAAGATTGCATTTTTTTGGAGGAGCCAAGATGGCAGATGAGACAAGCCACCAGTCAGAAGGTCTCTGCAAAAAAGACAAATTTTAGAAGAAAGAGAAAAAAAAAAGCTAGCAGGGAAACACAGATCGGGTGAGAGTCAGAAGGAAGGGTGCCTGAGACTACAGGGGACTCCATGGGAGATGTTGCGGAGGAGAATTGGAAGGAGAAAGGTCCCGAGAGTCTTGGAGACCAGCGACAAGGGTAGGTGGAGCAGCTAACTTCCCCTTCCCTTGCATCTCGGACTGTTGGTGGCTCCTGAGTGGCTGGAGAGACCTGCCGACACCAGCCCAGAGACCGCTGCCGCCAGTGAGCAGTGGCCTCTTGGAGACTCAGCGCCGGGCTCCCAGCCACCTCAGGGCACCTCCCCGGACGCAGACCCGAGCCTAGGGGCAGACGCCATAGTGCTCCATTCTCTCCTTCCCCTTCCCTACCCGTGGGTGCCCAGAGAGACAATTTAGGCATCTAACGGAGGCATCTCCAAGGAACGGGACCTTTCCTTTTGGGGCCCTACAGCAGCCTGAGGGGTACTCAGACTGCGAGCTCCCTACTCGCCAGCCCTCCCAGGTGCTACTTGCCTGGGGACTCCAGGAGAGCGGGGCAAATCCCAAGGTGGAGTGAAATCGATCCAGATTGGGCACCCTGTAGGTGATTCAAGACCAGCACCTCTCCCCCTAGCAGGGTCAGGGATTGATCTCCCGCATCCAGGAGTCAGGCCTGCAGACCAGACCCTGTACACCCAGGTCACGATCACACTGCCCTGGTGCACGGAGGAGAGATCTGTGAAAGAGCCTACTGAGGAGTGCGTGCTTTCAGGGGCAGATCAATGTGCTTGACCGGTAACCCTCCTCCTAAAAAAGGGCTGTGCACCCAGCTCGGACTACGATCCTGGGTGGGGAACCTCCCAGGCCACATCACGGCCAGGGAAGATCCATCGGCCTGAGGCCCCACTTGCTGGCAGAGGCCTGGGAGAGGACACG
>CAUYSK010077344.1:0-11056 GCA_963575035.1 Avahi laniger | reverse complement strand
TGAAATATGGAAAAATGCAGTAGAATACCCACAACTTTGGCAACATGCCTGAAAAATGCTTTCTTGCTTTTCAACCACTTATTCCTGCAGATTTACATTCTCCTACCTAACCCAAATCAAGATGTCTTTAAGGTCACAAATGACTGACACCCATCTAGAGGATAAACTGAAATTGCAGACCTTTATGCTGCAATCAAATATCGAAATGCTTTCCAACAAAAAGCAGACACAACAAAGTCATTAAAAGGTTAATTAAATTTAAAATTAAAAAATAGTTTCCACTTTTTGAAATTGTTAAGTACACAGTAGTTATATTTTTACAAAATAATGTACATTTTTAAGAATATTTAATTGAAGTTTCTTGAATGCAGCTTTATTTGGTTACAGCTATATTAAAGCGGCCTTCAAACATGAAAAACTTCCCAACCCCTGGCCTACACCAAAAAAAGAAGAGGGCCAGGAATACCAAGTGTGTAAGAAAATGTAAAATAATAGTGTTTTCTTATTTAAATTTATTTTTTAATAATTAAATTTTTAAAACAAAAATAGCAATGTGTTGTGGGGCATATAAGATACGTAGAAGTAAATTATAGGGCAACGATAGCATGAAGGACGGGATGAGGAGTGGGAGAACACTGTCACAAGCTTATCACATATATGAGTTAACATAGTACTGTTTAATGGTAGACTAAGACGCATACTACAAACACTTAAGCAAACACTTTAAAAAGAAATCTAGTTAATAATGCAAAATAGAAGACAAAATGGAGCGCTAAAATTATTCAATTCATCCAATAGAAAGTAGACAAAGAGGGGAAAAAAAATGGGCCAAAAAACCAGATGCGACGAAGAGAAAACAAAAGTCAAGATGGGGGATTTAAACCTGACCATATAAATAATACATTAAATGTGGAACAACAACAAAAACACAAAAACACACGCACACATACAAGAAAATGAACACAGAAGAGTATATATTGTATTATTCCGTTTATATGAAATTCTAGAATAGGTAAAATATAATAAAAAGAATCAGTGGTTGCCTAGAGGCAAGGTTGTTACCCACAAGGAGGCATGAGAAATCTTATTCAGGGTATGGAAATATTCTATATCTTGATTTGGATGGTGGTTACATAGGTGTGTATGTTTGGTACTTAAATGGGTGCATTTTATCGTGTATAAATTATACTTCAATAAAGTCATTTAAAAACTTTAAAAAAAGATCTTCAGTGGCAAAACAAAGATTTGAACCCAAGCAGCCCGGCAACAAGTGCTTACCGTTCTTACTGACTCACTATGTGACTTCTTGGCTGGCCTGAGGTTCCATCTATTCAATACAACTTTCTACCACATCATATTGTGACTTACGAAAAAACGGTGACAGTTTTTAGACTGAAATATCTTGGAAGAAAGTGTTAAATGCCTAGAAATTAATTTATCAAGAAATGCCTAAGATCTGAAGGATGACATCGTGATGAACACTACACAACAAATAACTGAAGTGCTACCCAGAAGGCTGAGGCAGGAGGATCACCTGAGCCCAGTCGTTCAAGGTTGCAGTGAGCTATTATCGTATCACTGCACTCCAGCCTGGGTGACAGAGCAAGACCCTCTCTCTAACAACAGAAAAATTTAAAAATGTTAAAAATACAAAAAAAAAAAATGAAGATGACATAGCTACTGACATGACAAGGTGTTATATCTCATTTTATATATTATGCCTTTATTTTATTAAAAAATTTTCTTTAAAAAAATTACACACCAGATGTCTCTTGACTAACTCAATCAGGGCCATTGGTTGATTAACAGAAAAAGGTTGAACCGGAGAAAGATACCTTATATATTTCATTTTTGCTTAAAAAATATATATATATTCATCTCCAATCTTTTATATAGAACTAAGGACTTTTCTTTAATTATGGATCCACCTGTCCTTTTCAATTAAACCACACATCTAAAATATTGTTTAAGATTTCTGGTTTTAATTTCTTTAAGAAGGACCTAAAAGCATTTGCAAAGCAATCCAGGTATATATTCTATCTACATTTATATTTTTTCTGAATCTTTTACAATTGTCTTGCCCAGTCCTAATTGATTGTAATTTTTCTTAACATCTAGCCTTTATTTTCAAAGCATTAGACTTAGTTTATACAGAAATAGTAATTCCCTTTCACACTCACATTTTGGCTTATATATTTCATTAACTGCAAAATTACTGTAACATTACAACTAGAATGAAAGGTTTAGAAACAAACAAGATAACCTTGACAAACAAAACTCAATAATCTAAGTGTAATTAATTGACATTCAAATTTATTAATTAATCTTTTATGAAATTTATTAATGAGTCAGTCATGTTAATATGTTTCATTAACTCTGCATCAACTGATACAATCAAGTTTCTAGACCTGCACTGTCCAATACGGTGACACACATGGCTATGGAGTGTTTAAAATGTGGAATTGAGATGTGCCATAAATGTAAAACACATAGTAGATTTCAAAGACTTCGCATGAAAAAGAGAATGCAGGTTGGATGCAGTTGGCTCACGCCTATAATCCCAGCATTTGGGGAGGCTAAGGCAGGAGGATCACTTGAGGCCAGGAGTTTGAGGTTACAGTGAGCTATATCATACCACTGCACTCCAGCCTGGGCAACAGAGCAACGGAGTGAAACTCTTTCTCCAAAACAACAGAGAATGCAAAATATTGGTTAATAATTTTTATATTGATTATGTGTTAAAATGATACTACTTTGAAAATACTGGATTAAATAAAATGTTAAAATTAATTTTACTTATTTCTTCTTTTGTTTTAAAATGTGGCCTCTTCCAATTTTAAATGACAAATGTTGCTCTAATTTGATTTCTATTAGATAGCCTTGTTCTAGACCTGCAGACATCTGTTGTTCAATGATGGTGTCATCTGTCCTCTGTCATCTACTTTAAACAATGAATCAGACTCTCTCTTGATTATCTGTTACTTGACTTGAAGATGTATCGAAGTAACATTTTATAAATCTCCCTAAGCACACTTGTGACTCTGTACCAGGGGTCTGTAAACTATGGCCCATGTGCCAAATTTGGCCTGCTACCTGTTTCGGTATGGCCTATAAGCTAAAAACATTGTTTGCATTTTTAAATGTCTGGAAAAAAATAAAAAGATTAATATTTTGTGATTCACAAAAATTATATAAAATTCTAATTTCAGTGTCTATAACTAAAGTTTTATTAGCACATAGCCACGCTCATTATTATGTATTATCTCTCACTGCTTGGTGCTACCAGGGCATGGTTGAACAGCTGTGACAGAGACTACGTTGCCTGAAAAATCTACATTTATTATCTGGCCCTTCACAGAAAAAAATTTGCTGACCCCTGCTTTATGTCACCCCCTCTGGCTGATGGGGCACAGTTAGTTGCCAATTGCATGTACAGGACCTGGCAAAACAATGACAACAGAACACTGTCTCAATTCTCATCCCTACCAGAGACTAGATTTCCAGCCTAACTTGCTTCTGCCATTATTGTTTTTGATTCAAAAAAGTATCATAGAACCCCAGTTTCTGGGACAGTTTTTACACAGATGGCATCACACAAATGTTTAGAGATCTGTGGCATTGAATGGTCAATGTGTGTCTTTGTTTGAACATTCACCAGAGTTCTATCTATAATACCAAGGTTGTCTTTTGGGGGCTTCCATCCTCACTGCCCTGTTGATGTCCAGCCTACGGGTATTATTTTCAGTGTTCTTTTAACCCCTCTACTCATTCGCAGGACTGTTTTTCAACTCCTGGTTTCTCAGATACCTACCTCAGTAGACCCCGTGAATGCAATCTTGTCTATGCCAACATGAGAAGCTATTGCTGCTCCAGCTGTTGGCCCGTATCCTGGCAAAATATTGATGACTCCTGGTGGAAAGCCAGCCTAAGAAAACAGAATAGCAGGAAATGTGGCTTGTGAAAACTTATGCATTTTGTTAAATGAGATATGTTCTAACAGGCTCCAACTGTAAAGGGAGTCGGAACCACTCCTGAAGTCAGTTTCTCTTACCTCCTTGATGAGGGCTCCCATGTAGAGTGCGCTGAGTGGTGTTTGCTCTGCGGGCTTAATAACTACCGTATTCCCACAGCACAGAGCTGGAGCAATCTTCCAAGCAAACATCAGCAGGGGGAAGTTCCACTGAAAAGAAAAAACTCAAAGTTGATAGATGGAAAAATATTCCTTCACCCCTTTGTTTTCAAGCTGTGAGTTCTCAGATTTCTCAAACTAGTCCTCAACATAAATCTTGTCTACCACCAAGTATAGATGTTTGGATTTTTAATAACTTCATTAAGAATAGAATAGCACTGACCTTGAAAATCTCTCCTTTACTCTCTGTTCAACAAATTACTATATTGCAACTCCTCGCCAAAATAAATCTCTTGGTAAAAAAGTTTTGTTTTTTGTTTGTTTTGGTTTGGTTTTTCACTGTTTTACATACTTTTAAATTGGGCTTTGGTTCTAATAAGTTCTTGCATATGAAAACTTTCCCTTGCATCTGAAATTTTTACACTAGGATTTTAAAACTGGTATGAAAGCTCTTCGTTGTGGAAAAGCTAGAAAAGAAAATTCTGTGAATAATATTTATGTCAATATGTGTTTCGAGGCAGCATTTTTTCTTTACATACATTTACTGTCATAAAACACATATGATCACAAAAAATAAAGGGCATCTACTGATGAGTATGCAAAAATTTTCATTTGTCTCCTTCGCACTGCAAAATAAGCTAATGGACACTAAAATATATTTATGTAAGTATATGAATTTGGGGCCAAAAATGGCTTAAGCTGATTTTAAAAGGATATTAAGCTTGTATTGTCATAAGCACAGGCATGAGCCTTAGTACTATCAGGTGTCATTGATAATTTCATTAAGAAAGAAAACAGAAATCCTGGTCCTTGGCTTCAGCCCCTGATCACAATGTGTTTCTGCCTGAAGCATCTCAGCTGCCATCCTTGAAGGATTCTCACTGGCTCTGGCAAGCTTGCAAAAATATACAAGTGTCTTGCCTTCACCAAACACCCAATTTCTTTTCCCCTTAGTTGTTTATAAACTTGGGAGTCCACAGTAATGTTTTAATTCCATCTACAGTATATAAATCTTGGAGTGCAGTAATTGAGCTGGAGCTGGCTGACAAGCAGCTCTTGTCCTGTTGGTGAAGTCTGGGGAAGGGCAAGAAGAGCATATTGGAGTCCTACGATGCAGGGGACAGGCCACATCCTTGAGCTGATCCAAGTGAGATTTCTTTAGGGGTTTAGGAGAAGAACTTAAATCAAACCTTTCATTTTTTCCTTTTCATTCTCTAACAAATTTCACACTAACCTGGGACTTACCTATCATTTCAACAAATATTAATACCTCCCCCCAAAATCTTTGGTTCCCAAAGCCAAAGTTATCTTTACTTATTCTCCTATATAAGAGAAAACTTCTTGTCTATACTGTAAGAGTTTAATTTGAGCCTCCCCTTGAAATCATGCCAGAACTATTAGCTAGTACTGTTAGAAGCTTCAGTGATATTTTGTATCATGCCAAGGGTGTGTATGAGAGAGAGAGAGAAAAAAGAACAATGTTTAATGTTCCAATCCAAATACTAAGCACTACATCTATTTCCCTTTACAAGACACACAACAGCCCGGCATGGTTTCAATTATGACCGTGACGTTAATTGTACTGCTGTGTCTTCCGTAGTGTCTTCTATCTAGATTCTTGTGAAAAGAAACAGTGGGAAAGAACGGGATTAAAAGACCATATAAAATAATATGCTTGGAAAGATGGTGAGTCACAGTTCTAAAAAATAAACAAGCAAATATAACAAAGCATTAATTTTCCATAAGCAGAATGGACACCCATAACCAAGGGCAGGTTATTAATACACTGTGCTTTGCTTTGCTTATTTTAATCATGAGAATTCCATGACTTGAGAACTCAACTCCTGGTAATGGAGCTGAAACCCTATTAACCTGTTCAAATAAGCATTTGCAGGGAGGCTGTTAAAGATATGTCAACAACATGAGCTCAGTTTTTTTCCCCAGTAATGGAAAACACACATCGCTGAGGACCATGTTTTATGTGTCTTTAAGAGAACTGGGTCAAATGAAAATAAATACGAGGTGCGAGGAGATACACTCACTGGGATGATCTGTCCACATACTCCAATGGGTTCATGTCTTGTAAAGGTAAAATAGTCTCCATCTGAAAGAAATAAGCATGATCACTCCCAGAAAGTTCAGATAAGAAGAAAAAAATAGAGAACCTTGGTGAACCTTTTTGGTGGCAGCAAAAACCAGAAATGAAGTGGAAAAACATCCACTCAACCACGCATACAAACTGGTAGAAAACTATCATTTGGCTAGGGTAGCTCCAGATATGGCTCCCAGACACCCCAACAGAGTACTGAGGCAAGGACCTCTAAGGCAAAATAAGGGACAAATTTATGACACTAGGAGTCCTGTGGGCTGGGAGAGACTGGAAACCAAATATATTAAAAAATTAAATTTTATATTAAATATTAACATAGGTAGAACAGTTGTTTGATTTTAAAAACTGAGGTGACAAACTTTTTTTCTTTTAGAGGTAGAGTCTTGCTCTATCACCTGGGCTGGAATGCAGTGGCATCGTCGTAGCTCACAGCAACCTCAAACTACTGGGCCTAAGCAATCCTCCTGCCAAAGCTTCCTGAGTAGCCGGGACTACAGGCATATGCCACCTCACCCAACTAATTTTTCTATTTTTTTGTAGAGACAGGGTCTTGGTCTTGCTCAGGCTACTCTTGAACTCCTGGCATCAAGAAATGCTCCCACCTCGGCCTCCCAAAATGCTGAGATTACAGGCCTTAGCCACTGAGCCTGACCAGAGGTAACAAATTATTAAATAACTTTCTGAAGTATTAAAAAAAATTAAGTAAAATGCTACTGGGCAATTTTTAAATGCTGGGAAACCGGAAAAAGTGAGGAGTAAAAGTAAGAAATATTTCATAACTCAATCCAGGTGTCAAAATATGCTTCCTGGGTACTAGTAGAACACAGGCATGTCCAAGGCTATTTAAAGAAGGCAAAAGTCCACTTCTTAAAAAAAACCCATCAATAACCCGAAGCCTCCACCCTCAAACTAGACATAGAAATAAGGATGTCCTTGTATCCCAAGAGGCTAAAAGAAAAAGAGCTTGAGAGAAATTTAATAACTTTGTTTTCCTTATATTAATAAGAATAATGGGCAATTGGAATAATTATCCAGGAAGTCCAAACCAAAGTCTTCTGTAGGAAAATGTCATTGCTTTTATCCGAATTATTTTAAATGGCTAACTGAAATAACCAAAGAATGGCTCGTTTTTAGCAGATGGCATTTCATTTTCAATGCTGGGCAAAGTCTTTGTTTTTTGCTCCCTTGCCAGTCCTTCGGCCACTTCACTAATATTTGTTTTCTCTCTCAGAAGCAGTTGCCCTGGGGAATGAAGACACTCCACCAACATTCATGGAAGTATAACTACTAGGGCCGGGAGGAAGGTGGGGACAGGAGTGTGTGGGTTGGGGAAAGAGAAATGACATGGATTAGAATGTTTATTATTCTCTCAACACATCGAAATCACTAACATTTATCACACAAAATTGTTTTAACTAAATTCAAAATTATACATTTTTTAAATAATTAAGTTAGAGGTGTCGGTCCCTCTCTCTCTGATCTCTATTCCTTCTTTTCAAAGAACTTTTATTTACATACAAGTACAGTATATGTAGTATCCTCTATCCTCCTCTTTTTTTATACAAATGGGATCATATTATTCATAATATTATACATTTTTTCATTTTTTTCATATAAAGCTATCACATATAATGACTGAATGTTATTCCATTGGCTCAATAAATGATGGTACCACTGTGAGGGACATCCAGGTTGCTTTCAGTTTAGGATATTATAAGTAATTCTGTAAAGACTATCATTATATATATCTTTTAATTCTGTGAAATTTCACCATCAAAGTACATGTACATTCACATTTTCATAAATATTGCCAAATAACCCTTCAGAAAAGTTAAACAATTTGTAATTCCAACAACCTGCTATTTTTCTACTCTTTAACACTGGGGTTTTTCAAACATTTTAATTACAGTCAATCTGACAGTTGGAAAACGGTAACTTATTTTGATTTGTGTTTAATGATACATGAGGGTGAACATCTTTTCATGTTTATATCCATTGCCATTTTTCAATTGAGTTATTCCTCTTTTTAGCCATTTGAAAATTTCTACGGATATTAAGAAAATTAGGACTCTGTCATATTATTCAAAGATTTTCCCCAATCTGCTGCTTGTCTCTTGACTTTGTTCTAAGTATCTTATTTTAAATGGAAGAAATTAGGAAGTAGTCTGGGTTTTGAAACTGCAGGAAATTTTTAAAAAATACATCTCCTATCATAGAAAAAAATAACCAAGATATTGAAAACTGTCCATGGGATGACAATAAGAAGTCCAAGTAATATTTTAAAAAATCAAATTAACTATCTTTGCTCTGTATGCAGAGAACTCGAGAATCTTCTGAATAGATTCTTTACTATTGTGTAAGTTACTATGATTCTTCAATTTATAAATCTCTGGAAAGGTTTTTCATGAGGAGCAACAGCACTGATCAAAAGGCCAGAGAATTTGTCTTATCTTCCCTAACTGAACTCTGTAATTTGGCTAAGGTGGTGGATTCCAGTAGACACTCACAGAGCATAGAATCAGAGTGTAATGTCCAGATGCGTACAAGCAGGGCTGAGAAAAAAAGGGGAAAATGAACTGAAGAAGACCACAGGTGTTTCCTTTAGCAGCACATGTAGGAATGTGGAATGGTTCAGAGAAAATTCACAAGGCACCTGCACAAGCACAGCATGGTGGTTCATAAAGCATGCCACTCTACATTCTACATGTTTAAGAATTTAGTTGTATTACTTACATAATGTCAAAAGTCACTGAAAAAATGAAAGCAAGAAGAAAAAAACTGTAGACAAAATCTTAAAAATCTGACCTAATGAGGAACTGAGCTTGACTCCATAATTGTGTTCCAAGAGAAACTGAGTTATGGGGAATGAAAACTTCCTTGGATAAACTGTTCACAGATTTGATAAACATTTAGCTAAAGGCTAACAAGGAGAGGGACTGAATCTTCTAATCTCTACAGTTCCTTTAAGTACCAAATAAAAAAATAAAGGGTATTTTAATGCTTTCATTCTTCGCAAAAGAGCACTGAGTGGAAGGGATAAGGAAAGGGCCCTAGACCTTGTGAGCTGTTTGTATTCCCACTTGGATAGTGATAGATGACACCCCTAGTCTGCCCCTGGGGGCCTGGCAAACACGAGCACTATGCCTTCTAGAGGTACCCTCGGCTAGAGCTAACGGCACCCAAGAGGTCCTTCGAAACTACTAAGACCCTGCTCTGGATCCCACAGAGCTTCTAGATCAGGGTTACCTTAAGGCCAGTCCCTCAAGAGCCACCTCCATAATTTCAGACTTAACTGTGAACACAAAGGACCCAGAGACCTCGTTAAAATGCAGACTGCGAATCAACAAGTCTAGGGTGAGACCTGAGAATCTGCATTTTTACATCCTTGCAGGTGATGTCGGTGTTTCTGATCCACAGACCACACTCCAAGTAGCAAGATCCAGAGGAATCAAGAGGGGAAAGGGGGTCCATGACCTGTAGTTGCTTTTCAGTTGTCTTACTTCATTTTTATTTTTTGTCTCTCTGATAACTCTACTAATTTGCCTGAAAGGAGTTTGAAGGGTAGGAGAATCTGATCAGTGTTTTTAATACTTTTAAAGTAGTAAAATAAGAACAAAAACACTACATATGCAGAACCTTATAAAATAGTCTCACATCCTTACCTCATTTCACACCCAAAACTATTCCGAACAAAACAAAGCAACTATCATTATCAACACTGTATAAATGGAGAAATTACGGCACACAGAGGTTAAGTCCAAAGTGATATATACATATGTATAACAGGTGAAGCTGTTGCTCCTGGACTTGCATTTGGGTCTTCAGACTTCTAGTTCTTTGCCCATAAAAACATATTAAAGACCTTTTCGTGTGCCGGACTGAGGTGGATAATCACAAATCACAGAATTAAAGTATAATTTCAAGAAAGAGTACAAATGGAGTAAAAATAAAACAAACAAAAAAACCAATGACGACCCTTTTGTGAAGAAGAGTGAAGATGATTCTTTGATAATCTGGGCACTGAGAACTCACGCAAACTCTGGTATGTTAAGTTACAAAGGGAACACTACAGAGCAACGCTCCCTTGGGTGAGAGAGCCCAGGACCAAGTGCCTCTTTCCTTGTTATCTAGGCAGAGCTGGCTCTCTCTCTTCCATACCTACGCTGATACATATAAGGAGTACTCTTCTCTGTCCAGAAGAAAAATCATAGCCATTTTTCCATCTTTTATATTAATAATGTTCTCTAAATGCGGCAGCATGACTTAAAAGCGTTCCCTCGTTTCTCTAGTTTTGTGTTATAAGCTCAACAGCTTGATATAAAAGCAGTTTCACCCAAACTCCAATATAACGTTTCAGGCTACGATGATTTTAGGTCTTCTAACCAAACATAAGGCATTACAGAGAGGGCTCAGACTCAGCAAAAAAAGGGTTGCATTTCATGAGGTAGCAGAAAAACGTTCGGAATACCACATTCTGTGTCAACAGGTTAGAACATAACTATGGTAGAGAAAAACTAAAGAAGAGATGAGAGACCAAAACAGAAATATTAAATCACATATGTAGGACTTTTTATTTGTCAGCCTCTTCCCTTTCATTCAAAAAAGTAAAAAATTCAGAATAACAGATACTGAGCTTAAAACAGGTTTAAAGACATAGCCAGAGACAACTTTTCTGGTATGTTTTTATATCTGAGTGTTTTTAATGACCAAAGAGTAGTTAATGACTCATGAAGAATATAAAAAAATCTTACAATTAAATACTTCATTGTGCTATGAATTCAGCTGAACTGTGGATTAAATTGTACTGAATATGTGTG
>CAUYSK010077343.1:0-12440 GCA_963575035.1 Avahi laniger | reverse complement strand
CTTATTTTATTGATTTTTCTCACTTTTGTTATGTTTTTCTATGTCAGTGACTTCATTTATTATTTTCTTTCTTGGGCCCATTTGCTGTTCCATATTTTGTTCTGTTTTAATTTCCTTGTAGAAATCTTGAGTTCTTTTTTTCTTTGTCTAGCTATCTCTTCTTCAGTATTCATTCTTGCTAACTAGAGCTCCATGTTCTTCCCAGACTCTTAGCTCCTCTACAACTAAAGTCCCTCATTCTTTGCACCATAACCTGGAAACTCTCAGGGTAGTAAACTGGGGAAATCAACAGGGTTATCTTATTTGTTTCTTATCTGTCAAGGATTACATTTCTTTCTAATTGCAATGTCTTGTGAGTCATATATGTTTTATATACGTTCCTTTTCGTTGGTCCTTTCAGTTGAGAGGATAAATGCAATATCTTTTATTCTATTTCTCTGGATGTCTTAACTATTTTTTTTCTTTTCTCTCCTATTATATGCTAATTATCCTGCCATCTAATGTTGAAGCTTAGAAAATTAAAATATCATTTTGAAGTAATTAAAATTGAAAAATTTGTGCAGTTCTTCAATCTCAGACACATTACACATGAATGGTTATATCATTCAGGAAAATAACATTCAAAATCAGAAAAAACTTTAGATAATTTTCACTGGTACATGATTGTGAGTAAAAGTATAATAGGTTCTCAAATATTTGACTGAATGAATGAATTGGTGGCTGCATAAATGAATAAATCATTCCATGAATGGACTATACTTATGTATGGCAAATGAGACTGTACCAAAAAAAATTAAAAGATGGGAGTCCTAGATCTGTTTCCTAAATGTAGTCATAGTCCTGGGTCACCTGGGGACTGCAGAAAGGTGAGACAAACATAGAGGGATTTGAGACAACAGAAACTAGAATACTATCAATTTAGGCATGTATTTTAAATCTCACATGGCACTGGCAGAGTTTCTTTTATTCCTCAAATGCTGTCTTAGAATTTCATGCTTTCTACAACAGAATGGTTTTGGATAGCTACTCAATGTCTTAAATCTGATCTGTGATCCACCTTTCTCCCAAACTTCTACCTTTGAGGTTTCACAGAGTTGGTCCTAATTGTTTGGTTACAATCAAGGGGAGTAGTAAACTCTTTAACTACCTTTTAAAACAGGATGTATATCATCATCCTTCATCTCATTTAATGATTGAACTAAAATAGAAACTTTTAAAATTAATAATTGTATACTAAAATGAGACAGTTTAAAAAGTTTTGAAGACAGAATACTTTTTTCTCAAGAGGAATAAATATAAATTTTCTTTCTATTTCTGTTGACGTCAGTGACTATAACTGCTGGAGGGTAGAGCGTATTCTTTTATCAATAAAAGCAACATAATGAATATGATTGGTAAAATAGAGAGGTGAGATTGTCCTTCTCAAACACCATTGGGAAATTAGATTGACTGCTGTTCAATTTTTATTTTTCCTGAAGCTCAAGGTATTTGGGGACCACGTTTGTTTACCACTGTTTCAGGAGAATTAAAATTATTTTCATGATATCTGTGGCTTTATCAGTATATGTGAATGTTTACAGAATTTCCCTTAAGCTCATGTGATATTACATATGCAGACATAGCAATTTTCTGAAATTGTCCAAGAAATTTAGGACTCCTTTAATGATCATGCTTCATGTACATATATGTTTATAACTCTTACAAAGTTTTTAACTTACAATTTCAGTAGGATTGTTGGTTGAAGCAAATTATATCAAAACTTGATGTTATATAGCCTGATTATATTGTTTATAAAGAGCATTTATGTCTAGATTTCAGCTCGAGTCATGTGTTCTACCATAAAATGTTAAATCAAGGACAATTTAAAACTGGATTTTAAAATAACAAAGATAATTCAACTTTAAATAAAACAAATACAAACATCCAGAAATATAAGACAGTAAAAGGTAGTTGTGTAAATTCTGCTTTTTTCATATTAATGGGTATTTTTGTTATGTAACCATTGGAGAACAATGATAAACTAAATGAAAGGGCAAAGAAGAAGTAAGGGAAAACATTGTGAAATAAGGATTATGTGTTTTGAGGATCATGTCATGGTCATTTGATCATTTTATAATAAAGCATATAAAATGAAATAACATTATATATATAGACCTCTAGTCATGTCCATGTCAAAGTATAAAATTTAATTAATAACTGGAAAGTCTGCAAATTATTAAGAGAATAAAAAAGTTTGAATTTTTAAATGATTTTAATTTTTGATATTTACTGTGAAACATATGGCTTCTTATTCAAAGAAGTTATCTGATTTTTAAAGGAAATATGTAGAGGAAATTCTGTGGATGTAATAAAAGAAAGCATCTCCAATTACATAGCTTGGATAAGAGGAATGCTTAGAACACTGATGTCAATTTATCACTCCAATGAAAGAAAACATACGCTTTGCTATGTTTATTCATATGATAGCTTATTTGAACCAAGGATATGACATATTTAAAATATAAATTTATAAAAGGCATAAAGGAAAATAGATTTATTTGTATTATACAGAAGTAAATAAAAATTTAAAAAGAAACAGAAATGAGGTTTTTGCACTGAGTTATATTAGAGAAGTGATTAAAGAAAAATGTGATTATAAAGTATAGAGGAGAAAAAATATAAAATTGACCTTGATATATTATCATTGAATAATATGGTGAGATTTGGTGACAAACAAAACTACTAAGGAATAGGTAATATTCTTGCTTAATTTGTACCTCACTTAGTGCTGACTTTCTGCCACTGTGCCATATTAACATTCTCAAGTGAGTAAGTTCACTGATTGCTTTTATGTAAAAGATTGCGAATGATTGCTAAATTAGAACACTAAAGAACTTATTTTGAAGAGATAAAAGCCATGATTATTCCTGAGTCTTTGACTATGTTCACTTATGAGGGAAAGTATGGTAGCATTTCAAAATAACTCTCTAAATATTTTAATAGAATGTAATTCTACATGAAACACTCTATAAATCCCATGTTGGAGATATAAAAACTTCATTCACAATTATTTCCTATTTTTACTCTTAATGTGAAATATCAGAAATGTTATGAGATATTGGCATTTTTAAAAAATCAATCTCTATTCACACTTAGCTAGTAATTTTATTGACCCTCATGTCTAGAATATAATGGTTTGACCTATAAATGCTTTAGCTCTTTCTGAAAAAAATTTTATTCAGTTAATGGTCATGCTTTTCCAAGAATGAAACAGTGAAACTGTTATTTGATGTTTTTTGGAGTCTATACTGTTAGTAATACTCAACATAGCCATCAAAATTGTAATCAAGTTGATTTTCTTTAGGTGGTTACTATTCAATAAGTTTCCATTGACACATATCCTGAGATCATTTTAGTATCATATATGATACACATAATTTTACAATCTTTTTTGTCTCACATAACAGAGCAAATCTGAATCTTTTCAGGTATGGTTGTTATTACCATTTAATAATATATTTAATATAAATGTTTGACAAAATAATTTGTATATCTTTTTGTATAAGCCTTTACTTGCATCTTATAATAATATACATTTCATTTAAAATAAAAATAAATACACACACAAACATATATACACACATAATGAAGATTAAACTTTTTATATATCAGCAGTTGTTTTCATTCTAAAGTCAGGTGTTTGTACTGGTATCTCAGTTCAACCACTTCCTTTTTTATCAATGAAAAGCAATATTTAACTAGGGCTGAGAGAGTTAGATAATCAAATGTGCTATGACAATCAATCCTGAGCCATTTAAGCTTAAGTTCAATAAGGAATCATTATAAAAGTCTAACAGAAATGAAAATGTAAATAGCATAATTTTGTGTTGCATTTCGACTCTTTCCTTGGTCTTGCAGATCTAAAGTCAGTTTGATCACAGGAGATGAAGTCTTCCAGCCTCAAGAAAATTTAGCACAGACCAGAAGGAGACAGAAGGCAGACATGTACACCAACTGGCTGGGCAAGGGGAGCAGGGGATTTTCAGCCAAGCTGGTTTGAACCAGCACAACAGGGGCTTCATCTTATTTTTGTTTGTAATTTATACTTTTAATTGACAAGTAAAAATTGTGTATATTTATGGTGTGTGCATCATGGTGTTTCGATATATATGCATTGTGGAATAGCTAAATCAAGCTATTTACCATATGAATTACATTATCATTATTTTTTATAGTGAGAACACTTAAAATCTACTCTCTAAATAATTTTCAAGTCAACAATATACTGTTATTAACTACAGTCGCTATGATGTAACTATGATGTACAATAGATCTCTTGAACATTATTCTTCCTGTCTGACTGAAGTTTTGTGTCCTTTGACCAGCATCTCCCCAGTCCTTCTACCCAGCCAAGCTCTGGTAATGACCATTCTACTCTGTACTTCTGAGTTTGACTGTTTTAGATTCCACATGTAAGTGAGATCATGCAGTACTTGTCTTTAAGTGCCTGCATATTTCACGTAAAATAGTGTCTTCCAGGTTCATCCATGTTGCATGACAGAATTTCCTTCTCTGTCAAGGCTGAATAGTATTTCATTGTGTAAACATACCACATTTTTTTACCTATTAATCTGTTGATGAATACTTAGTCAACTACCTTTTTATTGAGTGGAAATGGACACATTACCTATGGAAGTTTGAGTTTTATTATTCATAGCAAAATGATGATAGCACCTTCTACATAAGATTAATTGATATAAATTTTAAATAGCTTCATGCATGTCAAGACTAGCCCAGAGTAAGCTTTCAGAAATAGTAACATTATTAAGTCAAATGTGTATTACTTTCTTATGCTACTTTTAGTTTTTATCAAATATATACGATTTACCCTTTTAGCTAGTTTTCTTTTTTCTTAAATCTTTTACACATTTATTTGATTTTAAATTTTGTTGCTGTCTCATGTGTATCTCTTGTCCCCAGAAACATTAATGTCGTTCCAGGTATATAAAAGTCACCCAATATTTCTTTGACATTATTCCAGCCAACCTGCTCCCAATATAGTTTAAAATAATATATTAGGCACACATTCCTCTGTCCCTTTTCTCCTTATTCTTCTCCTAAGCAGTTACTTTTTGTCTCATTCCAAATATATACTTATATTGTCTTTTAATAATAGGTGGTCTTATCAAACATTTAATGTGATACACATGCTTTGCTATGGCTTTCTATTTTCTGTAGGATTAAATGGTTTATCATTTATACAAAATCATAGTCTTTATTCAAATTTTTTTCCATTCTCATCGTTCATCATTTATACATATTTGTAGTTCAATTGCCTATATGCTGTATTAAATGCAAGTATGCATTCTCTACTTTGCCCTCTTTTCCTTCAAAGCTGTTTTCATAGGCCACACTTTTCCTCTTTTCATATCCGTTCTATAGTTCATGCTTCCTACCACTCATTAAACAGTTTCAGGTTCAATGTGAGGATGACATTTGTCAGGTTAGTCTTATCTTAGAATAAGATAGAATACAGTTTAAAGAGATGAAAACGATCTTTGAAACCATAGAACCAATCTCTAATACACTTTAAAGATGAGTAATCTGAGAATATCTTTCTTCTACAGTATAATAATAGCAATAATAATAATAAAAAGAATCTCTGTTTCTCATAACAAGGAAACGCATTTCCTGGTAAGTTCGGGAAAATAACACTGAGCTTTCAACAAGTGAAAGAATATACGATACATAAAGTACCTCCCTCAAAATTGATTGCAATATTCCCGGGAGGAGAGGATGTTCTAAGAACAAATTTGAGCTGTGAATACTGCTGAACCCTGAAGACCTTGAACTTTTCTTTACCTGTGAACAGGGTATGAGACATGGGAGACAAAAGCAAAGGTCCACCCAAGATGGAAACAGTTACACATTAATTTAACACTTGATCAAGAAAAATCTTGACTACATAGAAAAAGTAAAAATAATTGATTCTCTTAACATTGGAACAATGTAAAATGGGAAAAGATTTTCTTGCAGTTAGTAATCACAATCTGGTTTTCAGATGTTTCTTATTATCATTGTGAATTTATATAACATATTCTAAAAAAAACTTCAAGATAAATATTTAATTTAAAATATCTTCTGTTTATATTGCTGGAAAATTGGCAGAAACAAATGTATATTCTCTCTTAAGGAGTTCAAGTCTGCCTAGATCTTGAAGAATTCCCACAAAGTTCAAGAAAAAATGAGTAACTCACATTGAAACTCACCAAGCACGGTGAGTACTCTGAAAGGAAACAATGTACTCTGAAAAGGAACCAGCAGCTGGAGAAAAAAAACAAAAACAAAAAAACAACTTATGCCAAAGGAATTTCTTTAGAAAAATCACGGAATTCTCAACAAGAAAAAGAGGAACAAATACATGAAGGAGTAATATTTTTATTGCACTCTTAAAATAATAACTGTCAACATAGAAATCTATACCTAACAAAATTACTTCAAAAATAAATGATAAAGACATTTTCAAAAATATAAAACACTGAAATATAAAACGTCATGCTTACTAAGAGATTTATTTATTAAAGATATTCAGCCATCATTTGCAAAATAAAAATATTAGTGAAATTAAATACTTTGGATTTCTTATTTTTATGCAACCATAAAAAATAAATCTGTGATGAGAAAAAATGCCCAGATGTGAATGTTATAGATAACTGAGAATTTGTTGACTAATGATGATGACTGAGAATTAAACAGATTTAGAAACCAGTAATTATTATTTTAATTCTAGTCAAATTTTTATTATATTTTCTTCTAGAACTTTTGTGGTTTCAGATCTTACATTAAAGTCTTTAATCCATCTTCAGTTTTGTATATGGCGAGAGATAGAGATGCTCTTCATTCTTCGACATGTGGCTATAAAATTTTCCCAGCACCGTTTATTGAATAGGGCTTCCTTTGCTCATCTGGATGTCCCTTTTTTCCTTTCTCTAGTCTGATTACTCTGCTAGGACTTCGAGTATTATGTTCAATAGAAGTGGTGACAGAGGGCATCTTTTTCTTGTTCTAGCTCTTGGGAATGCTTTCATCTGCCTTGTTGAAAATCAGTTCGTTATAGCTATATGGTTTTAATTCTGGGTTCTCTATTCTGTTCTGCTGCTGTATGTGTCTACCTTTATACCAGTACTGTGCTGTTTTGGTTACTATAGACTTGAAGTACAATTTGAAGTCAGGTAATATGATGCTTCCAGATTCGTTCTTTCTTCTCAGGACTGCTTTGCCTATTTGGGCTCTTTTTTGATTCCATATGAATTTTGGGATTGCTTTTTCTAGTTCTGTGAAAAATGATATTTGTATTTTGATGGGAATTTCATTGAATGTGTTAATCACTTTGGGAAGTATGGACACTGTAACAATGTTGACTTTTTTCAATCCATGAGTGTGGGACAGTTTGTGTCATCTCTGATTTCATTCATCAGTGTTTTGTAGTTTTTCTTGTAAAAATTTTTCATCTCTTTGGTTAAAGACATTCCTAGTTTTTTTTTTATTTGAAGCTATTTTAGATGGTATTAAGCTCTTGATTGGACTCTCAGTTTGACTGTTACTAGTATATAGAAATGCCACTGATTTGTGTGTGTTAATTTTGTAATCTGAGACTTTGCTCAATTTATTTAGCAATCATGGAGTCTTTTGGAAGAATGTTTAGGATTTTCTAGATATAAGATCATGTCATTTGCAAACAAGGATAGTTTGACCTTCCCTTTTCTTATTTGGATGTCCTTTTTTTCCTTTCTCTAGTGTGATTACTCTGGCTAGGATTTCAAGTATTATGTTAAATAGAAGTGGTGACAGAGGGCATCTTTTTCTTGTTCCAGCCTTGGGAATGCTTTCAACTTCCCATTCAGTTTGATTTTGACCAGGGGTTTGTCATATATGACTTCTATTATTTTAAGGTATGTTCCTTTTATGTCTAATATGTGGAGGATTTTTATCATGAAGCAGTGTTCGATTTTATCTAATACTTTTTTGAT
The DNA here is from genome assembly GCA_963575035.1 of Avahi laniger. Classification (NCBI taxonomy): domain Eukaryota; kingdom Metazoa; phylum Chordata; class Mammalia; order Primates; family Indriidae; genus Avahi; species Avahi laniger. The sequence goes on along the minus strand of CAUYSK010077343.1, from coordinate 4,431 downwards.
ATCTATTGAGATGATCATATGGTTGTTGTTTTTGATTCAGTTTATGTGATGAATCACATTTATTGATTTGCATATGTTGAATCATCCTTCCATCCCTGGGATAAAAGCCGCTTGATTGTCGTGAATTATCTTTTCAGTATGCTGTTGGATTCACTTTGTCGGTATTTTGTTGAGGATTTTTGAATCTATGTTTATGAGGAATATTAGTCTGTCATGTTGTTGTTGTTGTTTTCTTTTCAGGCTTTGGTATCAGGATGATTCTGGCTTCGTAGCACAAGTTAAGGAGTATTCTATCCTTCTCAATATTATGGAAGAATTTCAGTCAGATAGGTACTAGTTCTTCTTCATAGGTCTCAGAAATTTGGCTGTTTTAGTTTGGACATTTTTGATTACTGTTTCAATCTTGCTACTCATTATTGGTCTGTTTAAGATTTCTATTTCTTTTGCATTCAAGCTTGGAAGTTTGTGTATTTCCAAAAATGTATCCATTTCCTCCAGATTTTTTAATTTGTGTGCATGGAAGTTTTCACAATAATATTGTATTTCTGATTGAGCTTATTTGAATCCTTTCTCTTCCATTCTAGGTTAATCTGGCTAGTGGTCTATCAATTTTATTTACCTTTTCAAATAACCAACTTTTCTTTTTGTAGATCTTTATTTATTTATTCATTTATTTATTTATGTATTGATTTCCATTTGTTTCCATCTGATATTTGTTATTTCTTTACTTCTGCTAGGTTTAAGTTTGATTCATCCTCTTTTCCTAGTTCCTTGTGGTATGTCATTAGGTTGCTAATTTGTGATTTTTCTGTTTTTTTAATGTAGATATTTAGTGCTATGAACTTGCCTGTAAGCACTTTTTTTTTTCTGTATCCCAGAGATTTAGTAGCTTGTGTCACTTTTGTTGTTCAATTTGAAAAATATTTTGATCTCCGTCTTGATTTTATCAGTGATGCAAGGATCATTTAGCATCAGGTTGTTTAATTTTTACATATTCGTATAGTTTCGAGAGTTCCTCTTGGAACTGATTTCTAGTTTATCTCATTGTGGTTTGAGAAGGTACATGGAATAATTTCATATTTTTTAAGTTTTCTGAGAATTGTTTTATGGCCTAAGATATGATCTGTTTTGGAAAATGTTCCATGTACTGATGAGAAGAATGAATATTCCACAGTTTGGGGGTAGAATGTTCTGTAAATATCTGTGAGTTCCCTTTGTTCTAGAGTCTAATTTGTATACAGTCTCTTTTTTGATTTTTGCCTTGATGATACATCTAGTTCTGTCAGTGGAGTGCTCAAGTCTCCAGCTATTATGATATTGCAGTTTATTTTTTTCTTTAAGTCTTATAGTATTTGTTATATGAATCTGGGAGCTCCTATGTTAGGTGCATATATATTTAGGATTGTTTTATCTTCTTTTTAAATTGATTTATCATTATATAATCTTTATCTTTTTATACTGTTCTCGATTCAAAGTCTATTTCATCTGATATAAGAATAGCCACTCCTGCTCAATTTTGGTTTTCATTTTTCATGAAATACTCTTTCCTACCTCTTTACCATGAGGCTATGAGAACATTTATGAATTCAATGGGTTTCCTGGATTGTGTGTTTTTACTCCATCTGCCAATCTCTATCTTTTATGTGGGGCATTTAGACTTTATATTCAATGCTAATATTGATATATGAGGTACTGTACCAGTCATCATGTTGTTTGTTGTTTGTTTTATATTCTTCCTTGTGTTATTGTTTTATAAGAATTGTGAAATTTTACTTCTGGTTGTTTTTACACTGGAAGGTATCAATTTTTCTCTTTGACGTTTAGAGGACTTTTGATGATTTCTTTTAGGGCAAGTCTAATAGTGATGAATTACCTGTGTTTGCTTATCTGGAAAACACTTTATTTCTCCTTCATTTATGAAACTTAGTTTTGCAGGATACGGAATTCTGGCTGACAGTTATTCTATTTAAGAAGGCTACACAGGACTCATTTTCTCTGGCTTGTAAAGTTTCCTGTGAGAAGTCTGCTATAAATCTAATGGGTTTTCCTTTGTAAGTTGTTTGATGATTTTATCTTACAACCTGTAGAATATTCTTCTTCACATTGACTTGGGCCAGTATGATGGCTATGTCCCTTGGATATGTTCTGTTTGTAATGAATCTTTCAGAAGTTCAATGACCTTGTATCTGGATGTCTAAACCTTAATTCAGTCCCTGCTCCTTGGCCAAAGCACTTCAGTTCCACCCATGGTGGCATGCTTGGTTTATCTGGACATGCTCAGATTATATGATCTTCAAACTGGGAGTCCATGGAAACTGGAAAACGAGTCACAACTTTGTTACAAGAAAGTTGAGCCAGATTTATCTGGTGTAATTACAGTATGTGATGTGATTGTGGATTAATTGTTTTACCCTATGGTGAATAAAACAGTATGGTAGAAATGGAAATGACAATGACTATTTATTATAGTTGTTAAAGGTACTTTAAAGATAAAATCAGCTTTCATTCTTATGTACCTGTTACATCATAGGTGAAGTTATCTGCTCCTAGATTTCAAACTAGTCCAAATGCTTGAGGATATTTTTTTGCATGGAATTTTACTGAAATTCAAGAAGGATAACTTAAAGTTCATGGCTTTAAACTTTCTGCACAGTGCTCTTATACACAGAGGATTTGTCTTTCAGAATACTTAAAGATCTCCTTTAATCTATGCATAATTTAAAGGCATTTCAATTTCTGCTCTAGTACACATAAGTTATTCAACTACTTTTTCCACAAATTTGTTTATATCATAATCTAAAAAAGATAATTCAGTATAGGAGATAAAATTAAAAATAGAATTCAAAACTATATAGAAAACATAGGAAAAGATAAAATGAACAATCCTGAAAATCCTGCTATTGTAAAAAAAATATTTTGTAAATAAATCCTAGAAATTAAGTAGATTCAAAGATAGTAAGTACATTCAAAGGTAGAAAGAGATGCTTTAATTGAGACAGCATGGCTGTTCCTATATGTGTGTATTATTAACAAACAAACAAAAAACTAGAGCAATATTCTGATTACAAATTTGTACATTATGTAAAAAATTTAGATAATACATAAAATATGAAGAATATAGTAAATTTAAATAATATTATAAAAAGCACTTAAAACATATATAGAGCTGATGACTATTAACTAGTAAATACCATGAAGTTTAATATATATTTTAAATTTTATCATATATATGTGTGTGTATATGCATATATCTCCTTTCAGATCTTTTTCTTCAACATAAGAAAATATAAAATAGAGAATTAGGATCAAAATCTATATTGTTGTGCAATTGTAATTAAACTTCTTTAACCATAATATATCATAGCCAAAACTCTATTATAATTTCTAGATAAATAAAAATTAATATGGATCAATAAAATCATTCTTAATAGCTGCTTAATACCATTGAATGGATGTATCATATTTTAATTTTCTTAAACAATAATCTAATTTCTTTATATTTAGATTGATTTTTGTTTTCAATATTGGAGACTGCGTAGCAATGATGATACTTGTAATGCACACTATGCACAACTGTTCTATCATTTCTTTAGAATAAATTATAAAATTTATAATTGTCAGATTAAAAATTATCCAGGTTTAAATTTAAATAAACATTGCAGATAAATTTAAGAAATTTAATAGAATAAAGATAACCACAATACAAAACAGCATATGTTATATTAAAAAGTATGTATAAAATTTCATTTGTACATTTTTATTTTTTTTTATTTTTTTTTTTTTTTTGCATTTGGACATTTTATATATGACAAAAGAGGGACATCAGAACAATGGGGAGAAGAAGGTCATCTTAGTACATAGCCCAAGGTCGACTGATTATCCATGTGGAAAAGAAACGAATCTTGATTTCTACCCCACACTATAAACAAAAACCAACTCCAGGTAGATTTTAAACCTAAACATGAAAATTTAAGAAATATTTTTAGTAGATAACAAAGAGAATGTTTTTATGACCTTGGAACAGGGAATGATTTCTTAGACAAAAGTACACTAACTATAAAAGCAAAAACTGATAAATTTTACCTTATTACAATTAAAAACTTATCTTCATCAAAGATACCTTTAAGAAAGTAAAAAGGCAAGAATAGAGGGGAAGAACATTTGTCTTACATTTGTATGATAAAAGCCTCATATCTGAGACATGTAACTCACTCTCATGAATTAATTTTTAAAAAGACAGACAATACAATGGAAAAAATAGGCAAAAAGATTTGATGAGGCATTTCACAAAAAGATAAGTGACCAACAAGTACATGAAAAGGTGATCCACATTCTTCTTCATCAGAAAAATACAAATTAAAACCACAATGTGATATCAGTATGCAATGGCTAAAATTTTTTTTAAAAGGCAGTATCAAATGTTGGTGAGCA